>RBNI01002793.1:0-17488 GCA_003990745.1 Jimgerdemannia flammicorona | reverse complement strand
ATCTCTCTAGGCCCCCCCCCCTACTCTCTTTCAATTAAAGACCACTAGGCTATTAATCACCTCCACCTGCCCACTACTCTGTCTACAAATCTCTTCTACTAGATAGTAGTGATGCCCACCCAGGGGGCCCCATCCAACCCACCACCCTGTCAGTATATCTTCCATCAACCTCTCTCATCTTAACAATCTCTTCTATAAACCCAGCTATCACCCCTCCTCAAAAACAAAGAGCCAATGTCCAGCCAGCCCTACCTATACAGCTAGAACCCACTCTATAGTGAGCAATTCATTGCCCACCCCACCCACCAACCTAGCTCTCAAATCTTCCCAGTGATCTCTCTCCCCATCTGGTCTCTTCTTTACCCTCAGCTGGTCTCCTACCACTATCCAAAAGTTCTCTAGAACCTTACACTCTCCCCACCAATGTTCTGGTGTCTACACAAATCTCTCAACTTGTCCTACATTGTAGCATGCTTCACATTCCAGTAGGCCACTATCCACCAGATACCCAGAATGAAAATTCAACATAACATTCCTCCATAGTATCTGCCATCATACTATCCAGTACTTGGGAAAAAGCCATCTCCATATCTCAGTACTCTATACTCAGACTTCTGCCCAATCCCACTCCTCACTAATCCTCACTGCTTACCAACTGCTAGACCAAAGATCCTGACCAAGTCCTCTCTGATACTCAATACCATCACCAATATCAAACTCAATAAAAGGAGTGTCTCTCAGAAGAAGTTTGTCCCATCTTCACATAGCTGGTCTCCACAGCATCTTCCCTTCATTACTATGCCAGCATAAACCTATATAGTGTGCTTCATCTGCTACCCCCCACTAGAAGCCTTTATACTATAGCCAATAACTTCCACCCAGGTCCATCAGGGAAAACAAATCCCCTAAAGACTCTCTCAGGGAGAATCTCATCTCCTACACTCTCTGTATCAATGGCACCCATCTCCCTTCCCTCAGTTCTATAGCCTGCTTCAATCACCAAGCTCTCAGGCAGTGCAGCCTCTTAGGAAAGTCCACCAGACCCATCTCCCCTTGAACTACTGGTATTGAAAGGGTATCCCAACTGATCTGGGACTGCCTCTCAGTCCAAATCCAATCCTTAGCCAGCTTCATTAGTCTCTTCACCACTCAAGCTGAAAAGTCTAAATAATAGGCAATATATCATAGCTTAGGGAACTAGTAGACATTCAGAATCATTACTCAGCCTGCCAGGGAGATGTGGTGACCTCCCTAGCCTCAAAGTGCTTCCCCCCAGATGGCCACCCTCCTCTCCCACTACACCTATGACAAGACTGATCCATACACTGAAAGAAAGATGCCCAGATATCTCACTGCTTCTCCTGCTGGGACAATTATTCCAATGACATCCCCTCCCACTAACCCATTCCCTAGCACCATTGTCTCACACTTATGCTAGTTGAGTTTTGCTCCAGAGTATATCTCATACCATTCTACAGTCTCCTTAAGAGCCTCTACATCTACCACTGATCTAAGTCTAACCACTATATCATCTGCAAAGGCCCCCACCTTCCACATCACACTATAGATAGTGAGCCCTACTACCTTCTGCCAAATTCTATCTATCAAAGGTTCCAATGAAAGGGTATATAGAATAAGAGACAGTGGATACCCCTGAGGAACTTCTCTCTCCAAAGGAAATACCATACCTCAGTAACTATTACACATCAGCACTGCCCTACTACCCTCTAACAGATTTAATATAGAAGCTTGAAATAGTGGGGAAACTCCTATTCTGTCCAGCACTTTGCCCAGCCACACCTGCTGAACATGGTCATAGGCCTTCTCCTGGTCCAAAAAGCTCAGTCTCTCATCCAATCCACTAGCCCTTATCTCTTCAATGATGTCATGGACCCATACCATCTCATCTCTAATAAGTCTGCCTCCAACAAAGCCCCACTATTCCTCACTCAATACCTGCTGGGCAACTCTCTATAATCTTGCTACAATCATCTTAGTCACTATCTTCCTATCCATATCTAGAAGCATGATTGGCCTTCAGTTTTTTCAATCCTCTCTCCTCCCCTTGTCCTTATACAACAGGGCCACCAGCCCTAGATCCTGCCCTCCCACCCACTGACCCTTCAGAAGAACAAAATCACAGAGAGCTGCCATCTCTCCTAATACTCCAGGGACCTCCACCATCTTCTTCTAAAAGTCCCAAGGTAGTCTATCCTCTCCTGGTGCCATACCAAACTTAGTTACCACAAGAACTCTCTGGATCTCCTCCTCTTGGACCAGAAGGATCAATTCCCCCAGACCCTCCACTTGTGGTGGCTCCCAGTTCTCCAGAGTGTCTCCAAATGCCTCTGCATCAGCACCTCCTTCTTCCTCACTCCACAGACCCCTCCACTGCTCCTTCAGCAACCCTAAGATCTGTTGCATACCATGTACTATTACCCCCTCAGCATCAAGGACTCCATCCTACTGATGTTGCACCCTTCTTGTCTGTAGGAGCCTTGATAAGTACCTAGTTGGCCTCTCTCTCTCCTCAAGCTCCTGCCACCTCAACCTAGCTACCATTTCTTTCACATACATCTCCTCCTCCTCTCTCAATATCTGTTGCAACTATATTACTCTAGTCTAGCTCATACTAACCTCCAATTATCCACCTTATCAGAGTTTATCAAATCTGCTCATTCTATCTACAATCTAACCAATCAATTGGAAGCACACCTCACTCTTTGCTTTTTTCACCTCCCAGCATCCCTACCAACTTCTCCCCAGTAAATCCTCACAGTCTCTTTCAACTTCATCCACTGGATGTCTACTTGCAAGCCCTCATATACCCAGCTTATGATCTTCACCTGAATGTCCTCCACCCAAAGGTCCCACAACATCTTCTCAGTCAGTATGGAGGAGTTAAGATACTAATGTCCAGGTTCATCTCCACTCTCCCCAAACTGCCTCTACCCTAACAGTCCCCAGTGGTCTAACTATGGGCACCACTCTACCTCCAGAGTCCTCCAGATATCTAGGCCCCAGTATTGAGCCATCAGTATCCAGTCAATCCTTGTACTGAGGCCATTCATCTAGTATATGTAAATCCTCTTTTCTCTCCACCATATTCTGCCCATATCCCCTAGGGAGCTAAGATTCTCTATCTCCTCCCATGCATCCAGACCACCACTCCTTCCACCAGCACTCCTCTCTCCATCAGTTCTATCTAACTGAAGATTCTGCACCATATTGAAGTCATCTCCCAAAATATCTATCTCATCCTTCAAGAATGTACCCTCCTCCAGAAGACCCTTAATCTATGCAATCCACTCACCCCTAGCTGCTGGGCAGTAGCAAGAGCCAACTCTCACTAGCTCTCACTCAGGTTGATGCCATTTCCCCCAAACCAAATAGTCTCCCCAGCTTCTGATTCCACCTAAATCCTCTTTACCCCTCTGCACCAAAATTGCCACTTTACCAATCTAAGCCATAGCTCCTCCCCATTCTCTAGTCCACTCTACTTGATCTATATCATCCTCATAGCATATATCCTGTAGCAGAAAGAGATCAGCCTCCAATTTCTTAAGTCAAGTAAAAATGTTTTTCTGCCATCCAGATTCCTGTAACCCATTCACATTCAGAGAAAAAATATTAGTTGTACTGTTCATTAGGAATAATGTTTAGAAGTAGGGTCCTGCTCATCCTCTACAAATCCACATCCCTCTCTTCTTGCATCACATTCAAATTATATTCAGCAGCCAATCTCTCCTTGTCAGCCTCCTTTGCCTCCAATTCAATCAGAAGTTCAGCCATCTCCCCATCCTCCTTTTCTTCAAAGTTCTCATGATACTCTAGGCAGGCCTCCTGCCAGAGTTTCAGACCATGACATTCTGCCCAACAGAAGGTGGCTTACTCACTAGCAACAACTGTCAGCTCAGCCTCTCTCTCCTTATCAACCTCATACCCCTCCTTCTCTAGAAGAATTACAAGCATCTCTACCTTCAGTACCTCTACTACCCCATCACCATACAGGATCTGTACTCAATGCTCCTCACTTATCACTCTCAGGTCCACTTCTCCCAACTCTTCAGCTACAAAGTTGTTCATCATCTGGCATATCCACAGTAGGTTCCCCACCTCCTTTCCTCTTGGCATCACTGGCCTCCCAGTATCCAGCATTGTGGTATCAGCCCCTACACTTGCAGTCTCATCTTACTCCTCCTCCAGGACATCTACCAACTCACCCTTACCAACTACCACCACCTGTCCCCCTTTCACCATATCAGGAACTCCAAAGTACACTTACTGGACACCATACATCAGTACATCCTCTACTACCTTACTCCTCTCAGCTGGACCCCTCCTGATAAGAGAAGGAGTGTCATCTAATTTCTCTTCCCAGACCTTGAATATACCATTAGTATAAGGATCATTACATAGTATCTTCCTGGCCCCATCCAGGCCCTCCTTCTTATTCCCTCCTCTCTTACTAGTCCAGACACTTACTTTGGCTCCTCCAGACTCTTCAGCTCCACCAGTATTCTTCTTCACCTCTCTATTCATACTTACCAACAACTCTCTCTGTCTCTTATGCCCTTGAGCCCTGTCTCACTGCCTCTTGTCCATATGAATATGCTTTCTATCTATAATTTCCAAATGCATAGTCTCTATATACATCTTCCAGGCCTTCACTCTCTGCTCAACTGCCTCACTCATCTCTTCTAGGGTCTCCAGCAGGTCCTCCTCCTCCTCCTCCTCACTCTCTTTCACTCTTAATACCTTACAGATGAAGGCCCCCCACAACATAACTGAAGACTAGTCACTTGTCTTCCCTGTAGCCTCTCTCTCTGTCAGTCTAATCCTGACATCAACATCCTCATTCCTGAAAGTGGTCTCCTCTCACATCTGGAATCTAATATCAACCACATTGCTATACTCCACCATCACCTCCTCCACCCTCCTTCTAATCTCAACCTTTATCACCATAGGTATCCTCTTTACTAGCAACTGAACCACCCTGGAGTTCTACCTCAAATACTACACCATAGGGACCACCATCTCTCCTACTGCTACTCCAGTCTTCAAAGCTTCCTCCAGTAGATCTGCCTCCTCAAAATCCACCTCAACCCCCCTCTAGTCTCTTTAGAAACTTCACTAAGGCAGCTCCAGCCACTTGCTCTGAGATAATCTCCAGAACTATCCTCACTATCACAGCCAAGCTGTAGAAGCACAAGGTTACTGCAAACTCCAAGATTGACTTCTTGAGTAATAGTGCTACTGCCAGCCCCATTACACCATCTGTCAGGTCTCCCTTCCTCTTTGGGCCTATCTGCCTAGCTCTACTATCAATAGTCACATCTGGATTTTTTTTCAGATTTCTAGTCACACTACTATCAGCAGTTCCCCCTCTACTCTCAGCTGCTGCTCCACCAGTCCTTCTACCTACCAGCTAAGGTCCAGCACCTCTCACTTCTTCTTCTCCCTGCTTTCTCTTCCCTTCTGCCTGTCTGCTATAAGTACCAGCAGCCATCCTCCAGTCTTCAGTATATCTACAAAGCTCCTCTCCCTCTGCCCTCCTGCCCCTCCTTCAGTGCCACTATCACTGCCAGAACTGCCCTGCCCACTTGAACCACCAAAAGACCCCATCCCTAGTCTATACTCTCATCTGATATATTGCCAGTCGAAGGCTCCAGGTCCACCTGACCTAGTATGCTTGTTAGTTGCTATGACCTTAGTATCTTTCTCCAATAAATGGTTTAAAAGTATGTTTCGAAGTTTGTATTATATGTTGTATCATGATGGTGTTCAGCCATGTCTTCTAGGAGGTGGCTGATCTGGTAGTAGCTTGAGATTTATCTGATTTGGTGGGCCTCACTAAGCATGTTCAGGGCATTCCATCGGGCTTCCATGAAGGTAGTGCTCTAAATGAGTCAATTCAAATCAAATCTGGATTCAATTCATCACATAATAGTTTGATCCAAATCTCAAATCCGAAGCTATCTAAATCAACTCAGATTAATCTGAATCACTCCATCCGAATTGTCTCATTTGAATCACCCATCCAAATCACCCCATCCAAACCACCCCATCCAAACCACTCAATCCGAATCACTCAATCCAAATTACTCAATCTGAATCACTCAATCTGAATCACTCAATCGGAATCACTCAATCTGAATCACTCAATCCAAATCCTCTAATTCAAATTCTCTAATTCAAATCCTCCAATTTGAATCTTTCAATCTGAATCCTCATCCAAATCCTTCAACCAAATCCTCCAATCCAAATCCTCTATATGACTCATATGCTGAATGTATCTACATACATAATACATACATACATAAACATATGTATGCATATATAAACATACAAACACACATGTTGACAGATCAGTCTTCAATAGTTCACAGTACTGGTGATGCTTCAAGTCAAACATCCCTGATAGTTCCACACCTTCCATGCAATCCTCACTCTAAAATCTGCCAACATTGTGCTAAGACAGGAGATGATATTGTTTGTAACTATTGTAGGTAAAAAATTAAAACATACCTATTGATATAACTGATACTTTTGTTTGATACACACATGATACTATTTCATCCACCCCCATAAACTGCATCAGCCAGAAGTTCAAAATGCTTGATAGTATGACTTTGGACATGTATTAATATATAAAAAACAAGTACTCTGACAAAATCAAAAAGAATATAGAGATAAATAAAATTGACATCCAAGCTATAGTGAGTATATTTATCTAATTGCCTGACTATTTCTATACCAACAACCCCATTTAATCAAAAATATTTAGCCATACTCTTTGGCAGAATTTTGAAATTGGCTCATTCACTAGATTGTATACACAGACCAGCCATTTACAATCATTGAGAGTGATCAATTGCATAGTATCTTTGGCCTCCTCAAGTATGATTTATATTTGCCAAGTATCAATACTATTCACAAAGATGTCCTGAAGGCCTATAGGAAGAAGTACAACAATCTCTGCCAGATACTTCAGGTAAAATAAGGGCAGTACTGTGATCTTTTCAAGCTGAATTATATATATATATTTATAAAGAGCTCACTAATTTAACCTCACATTCAATAAGCAGAATTTGGTAGGTAAAATTTTGTTTACAATTGATACATGGATATCTCCCAATGTAATTTCATTTCTGGGAATTACTGGTTATTGGATTGATCTTAATTGGCAGCTTAAATTTCTCACCCTTAACTTCATCAAACTTGCTGGCCCTCATTCTGGAGAAAATATTGTAGATGCTTTTATTAGTTGTATCCAGAAGCTTGGAATCACAACTAAGGTAAAAAAGAGAGGCTTGCCATCAGGTTGGCATTTTGAGAGAGGTCCTAAAATAAAACAGATTTTATTGATTATTTATTTTTGCATAAATTTGCTGACCAAATATTTCAAGTACAGATTTTGACCATTATAATAGACAATGCCACAAACAACTCAACATTTTTCCAAGTTTTAGTGACTAGCTTCAAACACCTTTGGTATAGAAAGCTGTCATGTGCAATGCCAGGCCCACATACTAAACCTTACTGTTCAGGACTATCTTATGTACATAGACAAAACATCTGAGAGAGAAGGGGCCTTGAGTATAATTTCCAAGTTGTGCAAACTGGTTATGTCAGTCTGATCATTCTTATAATGAAGTGGGCAGATTGGTGAGTGCGGGGTCAGTGGAGGGAGTGTATAAAATTTATGGCCCTCTGCCAGCAGTAAGGGGCAGCCCCAAGCTGCAAGTGTCCAGGATGGGGTATTGATAGGGGGGGGGAGTAGGTAGAGGGAGTATGCAAAATTTGTGGCCCTCTGCCAGCAGCAAGGAGCAGCCCTAAGCTGTCAGTGCCTGGGTCAGTAGGTAGGATCAGTTGGTGGGATCAGTTGGCAGGGTCAGTTGGTGGGGTTAGTGGGTGTGGGATTGGTGGAGGGAGCATGCAAAATTTGAAGCCCTCCGCCAGCAGCAAGGGACAGCCCCAAGCCACAAGTATCCAGGATGAGTGGGGTAGGCAGAGAGAGTATGCAAAATTTGCAGCCCTCCACCAGTAGTGTAGAGGCAGCTCCAAGCCACCAAGGAGTCCGAGTCTGGATCAGAGGGTGCTTCTGGTAGTCAGAGGGTACTTCTGGTGGTCAGAGGGCATTTTCAGCAGTTAGAGAGTACTTTTAGCAGTCAGAGTCTACTACAGATTTTTTAGGTCCTATAGGCACTCTGGCTCTGCACCACAGTACCATACCAGTGGCACTGTAGAGCAGGGCCAAGGGGCCAGTAGGGCCTAGTATAATGACTAAACTAGTGCTACAGAAGAGGTATCTGGCTGCCAGCCCAACCTATACAAAATAACTGCCAAACCCTCACAAAAGATTGCTTAACCTCATGAAAGATTGCCTAACCCTTATGATGGATTGCCTAACCCTCACAAAAACTGCTCCACCTGCTGGTCTCAGGCCTTGATGAGTCTGTCATCTATTGTAAGTATGATGGCTGTTGTGTCTGAGCTCTCCTTGAAGATAATGGTACTATGGTAGTCATGTGGTTAGAATACCATGTTGGCCACAAACGGGACTCCAAAACTATAGGTGAGGTCATACCAGACTCTGCTGCTATCCTCTCAGGTTGGGCCCTTCCTTTTTGAGACATAGAACATTACTGAGGTGACATTGTTGTCTGTGTGTGTGGGTAGAGAATATTGCACCTGATGTATTCTGATAAGACATGAGTGTATGGTTGGGTGAACCCTTGGCCCAGGACCTCATACTGCCAGGCTGTACTGGTGGATACCTGTCCTTGGTCCAGCCCTGGGAGCCCCAGCTTAGAAACCTGTCAAAACGGACAGCAATCAGTCAGTCCTTTTTGCATGCAGGGGGCAGAAACCCCCTGGGCTGCAGAAATCCCCCAGACTGCAGCACCTAAAAAAAGTGGAGCTCCTCACCTCATATAGCATGCTAAATTGCACCAAGAATGTATGTACAGCCATGCTGAGATCACCACCAAGCTGGCCTGCTGTATGCTCTACCAATCTGCTCAAAGAACCCCAGATCATAGCTGCCATCACCATACAGGCCATATCATGCTTGCATGTAGTTTGCTCTTCAATGGTACTTCTAAAGTTCCAGTAAGGGTATAGAATCTTATGCATCCCTGGAATTGTATCAAAAAGAGTATGTTGGTGAAGAGTGTGATTTATCTGGAGAGGTAAAAAAAAGAGAGATGAGTGCAAGGGATTTCAGAACTCTAGAACCCACCCTTCACTAGTGTTGCAATATACCCAATTCCCATCCAAACCCCCCCTCCTTGCTTTTTTCACCCCCTCTTTCCTGCCATCTAGTATTTGATACAATTCTCACAAATATTATAGATATAATGGTAAAGCTCATCACTATAGAGATTCCTTACCACCATTGCAACTATCTCTCCATATTTATTAATAATGATATAGTTCTCTTTGCCATTGGTTACTCCTACTGGCCAATGGACCCCTTGGTCAAAAACAATTGGCTCTGATTCGAAGTAGATCTCCAAGCCTTGATGATGATGCTGGTACTGCTTATGCTGAACATCTTGCCCTCAAATTTCTCTATTTGATCAGATACCAGATGTGGTTGAACTCAGGTAACTTTAAACTCTCCTTTCTAATGGAACTGAACCCTGATCTGAGGGACTGAGATAAGTATGCAGATGGGTTGCATATGAACAGGTTGCATGTAGATGGGTTGCATGCAGATGGGTTGTATGTGGACAAGTTGCATGTGGATGAGTTGCATGCAGGCAGATTGTGTGCAGATGAGTTGCATGTGAATGTGGGTGGTTTTTAGGGAGAGACTATATAAAAAATGAAGTTAAATAAAACACAGAGATGGGTATTTCAGAAAAAGAGCATGAGTGAGTGAGTGAGTGAGTTGTATGCTGATGAGTTACATGCTGATGAGTTACATGAGTTACATGAGTTGTATAAGATTACTCATGAAGACTTGCTTCTGTTCCTTTTGAGACCTCCACTATATAATATATTGACTCAATAGCTCAGCCACCAAAGGCATGCCCTACAACATCTGCCAGCCTTTCTTCATCTTGACCAGAGTTGTGAATAAAGTCAGCAGATCTTGCTGTAGAGCTGTGGACTCTAAGAAAAGCACAAGGTAAATTAGGTCATGCTGGAGAAATTTAAATAAATATAAGTAAACAAGTGGTAGCTGAGTAAGCAACCTACATCTACTATCGGCTGCTCCAAAAAGGCTACCACATATATAGCTGTGAGGTCTGTAAATTCTGAGGTCCAAAGGGCCACCATGAGTTGTTACCAGAATTCTCCCTCATCTCCACCATTGCTACCACTATTGCTACTGCCATCACTATTGCCACCACCATCACCACTGCCATTGCCCCTTTGGCTCTCAATGAGCAGCTTGTGCCCATATGAGAAAGAATCTAACATTATCAGCAGAGAGTGCATTTCCACTTTAAATACTCCCTCTTTTGACAATCATTGCAGGGTAAAAAATAAGTAGACTGGACCAATGTATGAATTAAGGACTGCTGTTTTGTTTGCTCATAATGTGGCAGGAAAGAATAAAGAAAAAGAACAAAGAAAAGAACAAAAGAAGAGAGGGAACAAAAGGAAAGGGTGATGTCACCAAAGTGTGATAGGAAAAAAAAAACAAGAGCAAAATGAACAAAAGAAAGGGTGATGTCACTAAAGATTTTAATCCAGATGGATCAATCTGGATGGATCAATCTGAATGGATCAATCCAGATCAGATCATGAGACCAATCCAAGTTGATTTGAATCTATCACATGATGAATCTGAATCAAATCTCATCCAGATCAACTCCATTCATTCAGAGCACTACATGAAGTAGAAGTATACTAAGCTATGGATATTCATGAGAGTAGTGCTTCACAAACTCAACCTGATTAACCTGAAACCCAACCTGTAAAACAGCCAACCCAGAATTAGATGTCACCTATCTTTAACCCAACCCAGAATTATACATCACTCATCTTTAACCTGACCCAGAATTATATGTCACCCATCTTTAATTCAAGCCAGAATTGTATGTCACCCATCTTTAACCTAACCTGGAAAGATACATTACCCATCTTCAACCTGACCCAGAATTAAACATATCCCATCTTTAACCTGACCTGGAAATATATATCATCTGACCCATTATTTATCCTTAACCCAAACCTGAACCCAACTTCTGAACCTGACCCTGAACCCAACTCTCTGAACTCTGCTCTAAAAAAATGATTCAGATAATATTTGAATAATATTCAGAGCAATTGGAAGTGAAAAATATCTGAAGACTACCAAGAATCCAAATACATATATATATAAATTGTATTTACATACAAGCTGTTTTGACATTCAGTCACCAGCTCACTAGTAATAGAAAAAATTTGTTTAGATGGAACAGATGTCACTGAAATAGCAAAATAATTATGTGCCATTCATGAAAGATTAGAATATACTGACTGATTTTGCCACCACATCCAGTATATCTATATGAGGATCAGCTAGATTCTCTGACAAATAACTGAAACAGAGAAATATGAGTAAAAATTAACCAAGCCAACCAAAAAACATAAAAACAACACCCACCATTCAAGCTTATCATCTACATCAATACACTGTTTCTTCTCATATATTGAGTTGATAAAATCATTAGCATCACAAGATATTGAGAGTATAATGATAGCATTAACAGGCTTATACTTTTTTTCCCAGATATGTTCCATCTGATTCTTCCATTCATCAATTAAGGATTTTTTCTATTATTCATAACAGAAATAACACATGTTGATATATGGATCTAAGGCTGAAGCTATGCTGTATAATGGTGTCATCTTGTAGTAATACTTTAGAAGTTTCATATATGCATTCTCAGCAGTAGTAAGCATTATCTATAAAAAATAAAAAATAAATAGAAATATACACATATTACTTTCCAATTACTTACTAAATTAGTTCCTAAATTTACAAATAAAATTACTTTCAAAATCATATATATATTTGATTAAAATGTTCACTAGTTTGATATATATTAATGACATCTTTGAGGTGATCACATAGCTGATTAAATAGTGAGATAACAGCCACTATTATAGGATACTTCAAAGCTGACATCATGGTTGTCAATTTGGCAAAAGACTTGAGAAATCAGCAAATCAATTCAAATTGTTGCCATGCATCTTCAGATATATCACTCATTTGCTTATCTATGGTATACAATATATCCAAGCCCTATTTGGATGTAATATCAATTTATTTAGTACTAAAATACTTCCAAATTATATTCCAAAATCTATACAAATAGATTCAAAATCTTACCTTATAAATCTCCAGAGCACATACTAACATTTCATGTATAGAACTCTATCTCATTGTAACATCTAAGAGAGGCTTCAAAATGGGAATTCTGGAGGATTCACAGACCTTTGCCAGTTGTTCTTGTCATTGTACTGAATTTTTGATCTTCTTTATCAACTCCCATAGCTTTCCAATGGGCTTGCTAAGAGAACCAAGAGTATCATGAATGATGAGATTCAACACATACCTGAAACAGTATATATGAGTGAGTAGATGATAGAGATTCTCAAACAGAGTATTGTTGTTACTGGTATTGTCACACACAATAATAATGATTTGATTATCACTAGGCAATAAATCATCTATTATCAGCTCCAGACTTTTCACAAGATTGGCATCCATGTGTATTATTTTGCTGATATTCACAAAGTCTAAGATAATGTCATGTATCTTCCAATTACTATCAATCCAATGAGCTGTTATTCCAAGAAAAGCCTTGATGTTAATGTCCAATATCTAACAATCAAGTGTAAGTAATACCTTTGACTTGAGCCCTGCTAGCCTTGCTTTCACTTGAGTCTGCAATAGTTTGAATTCCTTTCAAATAACTTTCAAAATCGTATCAGCCAATGGAAGGGCCAGATCAGGGCATAATATGTGAAGGAGATACTTGAAGCTAGCATTTTCAATAGTGGAGAATGACTGATATCCAGTGACAATGAAGTTGGCAATTAACTGATAGAAATTTTCATCACTTAAAGTCTTGCTAGTGTGTTCCTATTTATAATAATAAAATTTGATGAATTATTTTTCTAATAACCTCCTAAGTACTTCCTGAATTCCATTCTATCCATACTCACAATATCATCTTTCTTAGACCAGCAAGGATTCTCAGTATGCTGGAGAGGTAAGAGCATGGCATTGTGATGCTTCCAGAGATGTTATTTAAGATTATTGATATTGCCATCCTTTGATATATAGCTCCAAGTCATGTAATGGTTGCAACTGATGAGCTTACTTTGTAAATTCTATTTGAATAGAGAGATATGAGATTATATTAGAACCTCAACCACTTACAACCAATCACCCTTATGACCAACTACCCTTATGACTGATGAGACCAACTACCCCTATGAATGCAACCATTAGCACAATGTATAAAACTACCTTTGTGGTATGATTCTATACTCAGCTATCATCAGATTTTGTTTTTATTTTTATTCTCATACTCATTGATAATAATGAACTAGTGGAGATATCTGATATATCCTCTGATATATCCTCTGATATATTATCTGATAGTTCCAAGATTTCTCCTAAATGTACTTCTTGATCTTTAGATATTTCGAAAAGTATTTGATGATAGCAGGGACTGGGAGCTTGAGTGGGAGGTCAAGAGCTGGAAAGTGGCTAGGAAGTGGCAAGCTAGAGAGTAGCAAACTGGGAAACAAGCTGGGGGGGCAGTGAACTAGGGGGCAGGGAGTTGGGGGGAGGCAGCAAGCAGCAGGGGAAAGCCAGGAACTGTGGGGCCTGGAACAGGAGTCAGCAAGCTGAGGGGTAGTAAGATGGAGAGTGGTGTAAGGTACAATAGCCAATGATCAATTGTGGACAGAGGATGGATGAATAAATACACACAGGTGGTGAACTGGTACCCATCACATAACTGCAAACAGTAAACATACTTTGGAGATTCAGTGTATTCTGCATAAGCCCCGATTGAGCAAGGTTTGTAATGATGTTTGAGTGAGATTTGTGGTATGTTTGAGTGAGATTTGCAGTGAGGTTTGAGCAAGATTTGTAAGCAAGATTAAAGTGAGATTGCAAGCAAGATTAAAGTGAGATTTGCATGTAAGATTAAAGTGAGATTTGCATAAGCCAGGCTTTGCAAGCCTTATACTTACAAGTCTGAACAAGCTCAGTCACAAGCTGATATGATATGTATATAAGCTGATATCATGTGATATCAGCTATTAGCTGAGCTTATAAGTGTAAGACTTGCAAAGCCTAACTTATGTAAATCTCACTTTAATCTTACTTGCAAATCTCGCTTAAATCTCACTGTAAATCTCACTACAAATCTCACTCAAATGCACTACAAACCTTGCTCAAACGTCATTGCAAACCTTGCTCAATTGGGGCTTATGCAGAACCTGCTGAATCATGTAGAGAGGAGTAGAATGCAGTGAGGAAAGCTCCAGATTGCAAGCATAAGTATAAGCATAAGCATAAGCTTTGCTCTGCTCAGTCTGACAAGCTGATAATAAGCTGATATCACATGATATCAGCTATCAGCTGAGCAGAGCAAAGCTTGTGCTTACACTTATGCTTACACTTGCAATCCAGAGCTTTCCTCACTGTGTTCCACTCCTCTTATATTTCACTTCTCTTACACAACCCTCACATATTCCTCCACCTCCCTCACCCTCATTTTTTAGATTGCAAATAATATGCAATTTAGAAATAGGTTTTGAAAGAGATTTTAAAGAGATTCCAAAAGATTTCAAAGAGATTCTGAAAGAGCTTCTGAAAGAGATTTCAGAGAGATTCTGAAAGAGCTTCTGAAAGAGATTTCAGAGAGATTCTGAAAGAGCTTCTGAAAGATGTTATAGCTTTTGAATATTTAAGATATTGAAAGCTTACTTTTGCCTCTCATTATTTTTGCCTCATCTTTTACTTCACCTTGTCCTTTGCTTTGCCTCATTCTTTACTTCACCTTACTTAATTTACCACTATATTGAGAAAATGTAGATATGACTGCCCAGCTAATAAGTATTTACTTGGCTCTCCCCAAGCTCAATGTGCTTCAGCTTGCTGTCCCAAAGCTCAGTGCTCTAAAGATGCCCAGCTTGCCAACACCCAGCCTACCAAGCTTGCTGATATCCAGCCTGCTGAGCTTGCTGACACCCAGCCTGCCAAGCTTACCAATACCTAGGTTGCTGAGCTTGCTGACTCCCAGCTCACTGACCCTCAGCTCCCCAATCTCCAGCTTGACCACCAGCTCACTACTGGTCCATAAGCACAAGATCCTCCACCAGATTCCAATAATACAGCTCGAAAAAGTTAGTTTTTTTTTTTTTTCTTTTTAAATCAATGTCTGAATTTTTTTCCTAATAATATTTGAAATATACATATTCTCCAGCTTTTAAGCCTGGGCCAGAGTACAAATCTTGCTACAATTACCATTTTTGCCATCAAGTTTGCCTAAGCACTACTTGGAAGTATTGCCAAATCAATTTTCCAGATGCCCCAAACCTTACAGAGAAAAGACCTTACAAATTGGACATTAGGTGTACTTTTTCTGCAGCCAATAAATACATTTAGAAAGTACATAATGACCAACTGAGGCAAGAAGTCATAAGAGTGATAGAAAACTATGCAAAAATTATGGAATATTCATCATATCATACTAGCTTCAAGGTGAATGCCAAAGCATAGAATAAGTGAGGTTGTCCAGATGGAATTGTCATCATAGATGAACATGAAAAACTGCTGGCCATATTTGAATGAGTACCAGTGAAGAACAACAAAACACTTTATACATAACTGATGGATAGTAGGCTTGTGCATTTTATTGAGGGGAGTGGTGGTGGAGGAGATTGAGAGGTGGGAGAGGTTGGTGCTGGTGGAGGGGTTGGCACTGGTGAAGAGGTCAGTGGAGAGGTCAGCATGGAGGAGGTCAGTGCAGGGGAGGTCAGCATAGGGGAGGTTGGTGCAGAGGAACATGGGGAGGTCAGTGTAGAGGAGGTTAGCATGAGAGAGGTTGGCATAGAGGAATATAGGGAGGTCAGCATGGGGGAGGTCAGTGTAGAGGAACAGGTCAGTGTGGGGGAGGTCAGTATAGAGGAACATGGGGAGATTGGTATGGAGGAGCATGGGGAGGTCAGCATGGAGGATGAAATAGAGGTTGGTACAGAGGAGGTTGGTGCAGAGGAGGATATGGAGGAGGAGGATATAGAGGAAAGCAGTTTGAAATATATGAAGGAAGATGGTTCAGAATATGAGAAAGAGGAGGATCAGTTAGTTTATAGTGATGAAGAGGAGGAGAATCAGTTGGTTTATAGTGATGAAGAAAAGGAGGATCAGTTGGTTTATAGTGATGAAGAGTAAGATCTGTTCATACTGATAAGTTCTTTATTTTTCTGATTTACTTCCTATTTATTTCTGATTTCACTTTGATTTCTGATTTCTAATTATGTTTCTATTTGTTTATTCTAAATATATATCTTAGATATACAATATATTTTTTTTTGGTACCTTATAGCTTAAAGGCAGATTAAAGATGGATCTGTATCAGGTTAAATATGAGTCAGGGTCAGGTCACATATATTTCTCAGATTGGATTAAAGACAGGTTATGTATAATTCTGGGTTGGGTTAAAGATGGGTGACATATAATTCTGGGTTGGGTTAAAGATGGGTGACATATAATTCTGGGTCAGATTAAAGACAGGTGATGTATATTTCCAGGTTGGGTTAAAGATGGGTGATGTATAATTCTGGGTCAGGTTAAATATGTACATAGGTTAGCTCAGGTTGTGATACACTACATGAGAGGCAGAGAAGATATAGCTCAGTTGACAATGGTATTTTAAATAATAGCATAGATGCAGTTGTAGATCTCAGTAGTCATATTTGTATGTATGTTTAGGAGTTAGAATTATTTATTGTAACAGTGACCCCAGAATGATGACATCAGCACAGGAGACAGCCTTTCCTCGCAAGCCACCAGATCGGAGCACAAGAAGATTATACAGCATACGAGATGAGCAATGATGACCAACTGTGAGTCATTGTGACCACAGCACAAGCATCCTGAAGAATATAAAAGAAGGATCAAGGAACCGCAGTAGCAGCAACCAACAAGAACCACCAATCCCAAAATAGCTCAAAGACTTACCACAAACAAAATGCCTGCTGCCCACCAAACCTCAAGGTCAAGGAACCACCAAGGTACCTCGGTTGAAGAAAGGATGTTCCAAGACATCAGAAGAGCCATGAGGACCCGCTCAACGAGGACTCCTAGTGTCTACCTGGGCACTGCAGACCCTTATCACTTCATCCTCTACCACTGTGAAATGGAAACAAGGATCACCATTGCTACCGAATGCCTCCAAATGTGGCAGGAGTACGAAATAGGAAACCTCCTCTGCCGGGAGTTCCCACAGGCCAGCACCCA
>RBNI01002792.1:0-17489 GCA_003990745.1 Jimgerdemannia flammicorona | reverse complement strand
GTGGGAAGGTAGTGGAGGGCGTAGGGAGGTGGTGGTGGGCGTGGGGAGGTGGTGGAGGGTGTGGAGAGATAGTGGAGAGCGTGGGGAGGTGGTGGGGATGGGATTCGGGTTGGGAGGTGGTGGAAGGCATGGGGGTGGGGTTTGGGTTGGGTTGTAGGTGAGGTTCGGGTTGGGGCGTGGGGAGGTGGCGGTGGGCGGTGGAGGGCGTGGGCAGTGGAGGGCGTGGGCGTGGAGGTCAGCGGGAGTGAAAGCGCCGGGGTGGGATAGGGTCGGCGGGCGCTATAAAATACAGCTGGATTCTATTTTATCATTATAATAAATTATTCAATAGACGTGGTTCGGGTGGGTGGACATGGTTCGGGTGGGTGGACATGGTTCGGGTGGACGTGATTATATGGTTTTGACAAAGAGCGGATATCACGGCGAGCGAGATTGTTATCGCAAGGAGAGGAGGAACGGCGGTCAAAGCAGCCAACGTGGGCGTGGAGCCATACAAACAGCCGAAAAATGGACGCAAATCTAGAGTTCGAAACGAAGTTCGCAACTGGGATGAGCCTGAGACCCACTAACGGCATGTAACCTACGCCTGCGCATTAATCGAACCGCAAGCCTACCGCAACTCCGGCGGATACATCTGTCAAGCTAAGGAAGTCCGAAAAATCCTAAAAGTCCGAAACAACCTCCGAGACAACCTCCGAAACGACAACGATTTAGGCAGGAGTAACGGCATCCGTAATAACGACGTACGTAATAACGACATCCGTAATAACGACATCCATAATAATGGCATCCGTAACAAACGACATCCGGCTCTTACGACGCCGACTGGGCTAGTGATAACGCTATAACAAGTTTGAATACTGCATTGAGCAAATGGAACGTTTTTTAACATTACGGAACATTCACGTAACCCCCTTGCTGGCAATTAACCCGTTTGCGTAATATTTCTTTCAATGCATTTCTTGCTTTATTTCTAAGTACAATGTAATTCCAAGCTTTACACGTGACTTTTCAACGGCGGAAAACCTCCAGATATTCGGTATTACATTTCTTTTATATTTCCGGCTTATCAGTTATTTGAGTTATACATGGGATTTACAACGCGTTATTAATGTAATACGTCATTATGTGGCTTGTGTATATGTTCCCATCAGTAATCAATTACGGTAAAAATATACATCTTTTATTTTTAGAAATTTATTTATTATAGTATAGTTGGTATTCAAACTGAATATTAATTAATAAAATATAAAATATACCATATTTAATATAAATATATATTTTAAATACTATATAGTTGGGATTTCAATAATTTTTCTCAGCTAGATTATTTTTTCAATAGTTAATTTTAGATATCTTATTAAAATAAATATATATATATATATAATATTTTTATCTATTTTAGATCTTTTAAGATACCAATTATATTTCTAATTATATTGCTTTATAAAAAATAATTAAAACTATATATATTGTGAGCTTTTCACTATTATATATATATATATAATATTTTATACAGTTTTAAATTATTAAAGATATTTTGTTTAGTTAAGTTTTTTTTTTTTTTTTTTTTTTTTTTTTTTTTTTTTTTTTTTTTTTTTTTTTTTTTTTTTTTTTTTTTTTTTTTTTTTGCTTTAAAGACTTGCTTATGATATATCCTTTTATTATCAATATCACTCTCTAAAATAAGTAAATATATTCAGATTTTAAATTTTATTCAATTATATAGTATTAATATATCTTTAAGATTTACTTAGCCAAAATTATATATTACTTTAAAGTCTTAAAAAAGATATATTCTCTCTTAATATTAATCTTATTATCTTAAAAATAAATATTTAATAAAATAACAGAAATATATTATTAGCTTTATTTATTATATAGCTATCAATAATATCTTATATAGTTCTAATATACTTTTAATATTTAGCTTAGATAAGATCTTATTTTAAATAAGAGACTTATTTATATTTTAAAATAAATAAATAATGAGTAAATATACTCAGATTATAAAATTATTATATTATATTTATATATTATATAGTTCTGATATATCTTTTAGAGTTAATAATATTATTTTTACAATAAATAAATAATATGTAAAAATATATATAAATATATAGTAAACTATATAATACTTTATATAGTTCTGATATATATTTAAGAATTAATTTAGTTAAATTATATTCTACTTTAGAGACTTAGCTAGAGTATATATTTTCTTAAAATCAATATATATTATAATATAATAGATATATAATAGCAGAAGTATAGCAGATTTCTTTATCTTAAATACTTGATTTTCTTTAACTTCTTGAAGTTCTCAGATATAAGAGTGGGTGAGTTTGAAATATATTTGTCTACAGACTTACTAGTTTCTTATCTCTTTACTTAAACTATTTTAATCTGAGATTTATTTACTCTAGATACTAGGAATATATATTTATATAAGTTTGCTAACTATATAATTGCTTCTTTTCCTATAAGTTATTTTATATAGTTGAGAGATCTAGATATCTATATAATCTATATAATTATGAGTTTTATATGGCTGTATAAATTATATAACTGAGAGATTGAGTGACTGTTAACTATATAATATCTTTTTTTTTTTTTTTTTTTTTATAACAGACTCTATATCTACTAACTATATAATACTATATTATTTGAGAAATCAGTTTCAGATAATATAATTAAATATTTATTTCTGATTATATTTTCTAATTCAGATCAATTATCACAACTTTCTCTTAAATAAGTAATTTTGTCTCTGAATTATCTTATTCAAACTCTCATACTTTAATTAATTATATATATATTCTTATACTATATAATCTACTCAATTATATTCTTTCAATAATATCTCTTTACTTATTAGAAATATCCTGAGACTATTCTTTAGAAATAGACCAGAGCTTGTTCATTATCCTTAAATAGTCTATAAATCTGCTTAATAATAGTAATTTGGATATAGAATATCTAGTACTCAGCAATCTACTCTTTTTTAATAATCTTCTTCTTCTTATTTAGTAATTATTCTAGCTTGAAGTACTCTTGAAACTCAGCATAGTTCTGATAGACTCTAAAGTATAAAATATATAATAGATAGATCTATATAATACTTTAAATACTATCAAAGAAATCCTCTATAGCTAGTAGCTCAGTAGAATATTATTGTCTTTTTATAACTTGCTGAGTAATACTTATAATCTTGAGGGTGAGAGTAGTATTTTATTAGTTAGCTATAGTACTTCCTGAGTTAGTTTAAATAGTAGTGAAGATGATTGTATCTGATAGTTTTTATAGCTAATAGATGATTTCTTATATTTTATACAAGGTAAGATCCTTTTCATTTAGACTTTAGTTTTTATAACTATGAAGATTTTACTATATTTCAATATACTTGGACTTTGTCTTTTATCTTGATAATCTCTAAGAACTTGTGAATCTTCTATATATTATTCTATTATAATACTTATATCTTAATTATATATATAATCTTTGGCCTTCTTCTTATTTGATATAATCTCTATATCTCAGTATCTATATATTTCTATACTATATCTCTATTAGATAATAGAATTTCTTCAGACTTTCTCTCTAAATAGCAATTTCTGAGAGATAATACTATTAGTAAATAGTAGTCTCAATTTTTATAGTTATCTTAGATCTTAGTAATAATATTCTTGAGAGTCTTATTGATCCTTTCTATTTATCTATTTCTCTATAAATAATAACCTATAGTTTGAATATACTAAATCTTATACATACTTCTTAGAGAGAATCTCAAAGAGCTACTTTATAAATTCTGTCCCTATATCTGATTTTACTTGCTTCAGTGTCTTAAATTGTCAGATAATTTCTCTATAGAAGAAATTAGTAATTGACTGTATATTGGTTTCTATGAGAAGTTCTACTTTTATCTATTTTATAAAGAGATCTATAATAATAATAATATATTAGTTACTAGTTAATATTACTGATAGGGGACTGATTATATTTTATTGCAATATTGATAAATAGTATTAGTTCTATATCTACTGATTTCAGTATCTGGTTCTATTGATCTTGTTTCTATTTCTGATATTTATCACAGATCTTAATAAATTATCTAATATCTTTCTCTATTTCTAGTTACTATATTGCTCTTCTTATCTTATTATAATTATTTATTTCTCTTAGATAACTAAGTTTATATACTGACTTTATTGATTATTCCTTCTAATACTCTAATATAACTAGTAGTTTTCCTTCACTCTTTTCTCTACTTTTATACCAGTTATAAGATATGAGTAGACAACTATCTGAATCTCTTTCATCTCTTTTACCTCTGTATAGTTACTATATCTATAAGAGTGTAGTGGAAGGAAGACAATGGAGATGAGTTGTCTCTTTATTAGTATCAGATCAGTGTTTTTTCTACTTTCTTATAGTTTTTGGTACCTCTGACTATATCTGGAGTATACCCACTTTAGAATAGTACCTTCTTTCTTTTGTCTATTATTAATAAGATATTATTGTAGTATATTACAGGCTATAAAGAGAGTTAGCTGACCTTGGATATTAAGTATTAGTATAAGTTATCAGTGTCTATAGTAGAGCACTCTGAGCTTTAGTGAGCTTTCTGATGAGTATAGTTCTGGCATGAGTAACTGTTTTTTGATTGAGGTTGGAAGGAGGAAGAGTGATTACAGTAAACTAGTTGGGTGCCAGGCTGGGGGTGGTCATCAGGATTGAGATGGATATTATCTCAGTAGAGTCTTTTGATTGGCTGACAGAGAGTGGGATAGTATAGTGGCTAGTATTTTAGCTATATCTATCTAGAACTGAGAGCTAATACAGTAAGACAATCAAGGCCCACAGGCTTGAAGAGTGGAATTTTCCTTATTTAGATAATATCTGACTGAAACTAAGAGCTAATACTCTAATATAATCAAAGCTCACAAGCTCATAAAGTAGAAATGGAGACTTTTCAGATCTTAGCTCATATATTACTCCTTTTGAGAGAGTCTTAAATATAAGTTCTTTACTTATCTACCATGAATTCATTCTGCTTCTTATTGGTTAGTTAGAGGGTTTTCTTTATCTCTGGCTTTTGTTTGGAGTTAAAGAAGTTATATTGTTGAGCTCTAATATTACTGAATCTAATATATAGGTATACTCTTATAGATATTGGTCCCAATAATCTAGTTCTAGTAAACAGATAAGTCCAGAGGACTTCTTTTGCTCAAACTACTTGGAGTAAGCTAAGCTATACAGGCATCTTTTTGTGAAAAGCAATATATTTTCAAGTTTTCACTTCACCTATACTGATGTACTAGGTGTGATAGAAGTCTGGCAATAGTTTATAATAAGTTTCATCAAAATCTGTCAAGTTTTTGTCTGATAACAACTTAAGGTTCATCAAGCTCTGAGTGCTTAGAGAGAAGGAGACCTAACCTAGACCTTCTCAAGAGTTTTGCAGTAGTTGTGGGGGCTGATGCTGCTGCTGGTAAGGCAAGTGGTCAGGGGAGGCCTGCTGGTATCAAAAGCTGACATACTGTAGTAGAGGGCAGCAGGGCTACTACTAGGCCCATGGAGGTAGAGTAGGGGGGATATGTTGACAGAGGGAGGAGTCAGGTGACTGGTCAGGTGACTGGCCAGGTGCCCAGCAGGGAGCAGGGGTCTGGTGGTGTGATGGCTGAGACTAGTTCTTCTGGGGCTAGACCAGTGGCTGGAGGAGTGACTGCTGGTAGTATAGCTGTAACTGGTAGAGTGATGTCAGGAGTTTCTGAAAGTAAAGAGAAGGTGACATTGGCAGCTGGGACAGGTGAACTGGTGGTGCACCCTTTCTTATATAAGTCTGTATTTATATAGACTATCTCTGCTAACTTTTTGGGACTTGGGCTATTGGTCAGAGAGGTTCTGCAACTAGTAGGTGAGGAGATTGCAGGAGCTGAGTCTTTGAAGTTTATTCTATCAGCAGAGGTAGTAGAGGTTGGCTTTATTGAGAAGAATGCTATTGTGAAGGCTCTAGAGAAAGGGCTGATAGTCAAGAACATTAAGATGGAGATAGTGAGGTATCTGAGATAGGATCCATGTGTAGTATGCTTAGTGGTTGAGGGTCTGCCAACTTTGAGTCAACAAGAGATCAAGGTGACAGTGGCTGAGGTGCTGGAGAGCTTTGGTGAGATAGTTGACTTTGGGTTTATGTTCTGGGAAGACATGAAGCTGAGAAATGGTAATTGTGAGGTAATGTTGTGGCTGATAGGAAAGGAGATAATGGGGCTAGGGCAGGACTTGTCTGAGGTGATCTGAATTAGAGGACAGGAGTTCAAGGTGTAGAGAAGGAAAGGGTCTGAGTAGGAGAAAGAAGAGATGTTGATTGCCTTAGTAGAGAAGGAGGTAGCAAAGAAGTTGCAGAAGTGAAAATAAGAGGAGTTTGCTAAGAATTGGATCGGGATTGCGGCAGATAGGAAGAGGAAGAGGTAGAGGAAAGAGAATTGAGAGTACCTGCAGATAGTCTTCAAGAGGTTTGTAGTGGAGGAGGTGGTGAGAGCTGAGGTATCCTTTTCATAACTAAATAGTGTAGAGAGCTTTGTTTTTGCTCCAGTAAAGGGGAAGTGTGTTGATAAGGAGAAGGTTGGAGTAGGGGGTTTTGAGAAGTTTGTTGAAGTTATCTCTAAGACTCAGATAGAGGACATCTGTATAGCTAGGGCAGTAAATGTATATTGAGAGTACTCTGGGGCAGATGAGGTGGTGAGGCTGGAGAAGGTTACTGAGGAGAATGACTTGGTAGAGGTGGCTTCAGATGTCTTGACTGATAGAGAGTTATTGCAGGAGCTAGACAGAGTCCCTAGGCCAGCTACTTCTGACCCTTGGTGGCTATAGCAGATGACTGTTATCAGGCTATACTTGAGGAGCTTGTAGAAGAGGACATTAAGGAGTTGGATATATTTCATAGTTCTCAGAAGGCATGGGAGGGGTTCCTTAATATTATGATGTAGGGGCTGAAGTTGGTTACAGCAATAGTGGTAGTTATTTTGGAGGATGAGAGGTCTGATGTCAATAAGAAGAGGATGGCAGCTATTAGGAAGATGATATCTAAGCAGGTGGACTTTTTCTGTAGCAGTGTGAATGGTAATCATATCTAGAGGGCTATTTGTGAGGACCAGAAGGAAATTATCAGAGAGAGGACTAAGAAGGTGGTGGTAGTCCCAGCAGAGCTTTAAACAATTTTTCTAATAACAATGAACAGTTTACATATTTTATCACTCAATATCAATGAACTGTTTAATGGGGTTAAGCAGTGGTGACTGTTTTAATGGCTTAAGGTCAGGAGATATAATGTTGTATTTCTTCAGAATGTTCAGACCTATAGTGAGAAGGACTATGAAGAATGGAGCAAAGACTGGTATAGTGGAACTGGTTGGAATGAGCAGGTGGGCATACTGGTTGGTATGTATGGGCAGGGGCAAGCTAGTAAAGATAGAAGTGTATGACAACAGATTAGTATAGGGCAGATTGTAAGAAGGGGCAGATGATGAACTAATAGTAGGCTCTGTCTATCTCCCAGCAGTTAGCAGAGAGCAAAACCAATGGGTGGGGGATTGGCTGGCTTGAGAAGGTTGGGAGGTAGTTGAAATGGACATTTTTGGGAGAAACTTCAATATGGTATATAATAGGACACTTGACAGATCTGATGGTGGGATAGAAGTAGTGATCTCAGCTAGACTATCTCAATGGCTTTAGGTGGAACATGATATGGAGTTGGTTGATAGTATCTGTTAGTATCAGGGATAGTACTCCAATTGAGTTAGGGAAATTCGAATCTAATTCAAATTTGCCAACCATGTGTCTGATTTGAGCTGATTCAAATTCAAATTCATTATATGCCAAGTTCAGGTTGATTTGAATCCAAATTGAACCAGCTCAAATTTGCTTCAGGAGCTAGAATCCTGGCAAATTCTTCTGATGACAAACCAAACTAAATTTTCTTTAGTAGAAAAAAAACCTGAAAAAAGAATACTATATTTGCCAAACTTCTATCAAATATTCAAAAACTATAATATAACATAAAAATTAGTTACCAAATATACAAAATATCTACAGATTTTTTTGTTCTTCTAAGTTTCCAAAAAATTTTTGTAGCAGTACACAGCTTTCAAGATTCTGTAACAGACACTCAGAGATAAACTGTTCAAAACTTCTCTATTTCCAATAACTGTTGAACTATGTAGTTGATTTGAGTGAAACACCATCATCATATATATTAGACTCTAGTGGAACTCTAATATCATAAGCCAAATTATAGAACAAACTCTCAGATTTTGAGATATACTGTTCTTTATATTTGATAACACAGAGAAAATCAGGTATCATATCTTGATCAGTGTGAGTAAGAGAGCTTGCACATCAGCCAAAAAATATGTTGCTGACTTTTGCTATATTTTGCTTAAACTGAAATCCTCTAAGTCTACAATGTATCCTAGATTGATCCAGATTCATCTGACCTCTATCTATTCCAGGTAATTTCAAAGCTAATGAAGATACTGGTACTAAAGTT
The DNA here is from genome assembly GCA_003990745.1 of Jimgerdemannia flammicorona. NCBI lineage: Eukaryota > Fungi > Mucoromycota > Endogonomycetes > Endogonales > Endogonaceae > Jimgerdemannia > Jimgerdemannia flammicorona. The sequence goes on along the minus strand of RBNI01002792.1, from coordinate 8,944 downwards.
AGGAATACCAGAGATGCCGGGGATGCTAAGGATGCTGGAAATGCTGAAGATACTGAGGATACAAAGAATACTGAGAATGCCAGAGATGCTAAGGATGCTAAGGATACCAGGGATGCCAGGGATACCAAGGATTCTGGGAATTCTGGAGATGCCAAGGATGTCAGGAATATCAAGAATACTGGGGATGCTGAAGATGCTAAGGATACCAGAGATACCAAAGATACTAAGAATGCTGAGGATATTGGGATACCCACCAAAATTTTCTCAGGAGATAAATAATAGGGAGTATTGAATTGGTCAAAAATTGGATAAAGCAGGGGAATTTGTCATCATATTCAGCAAGAAGTATTGAAAAGAAGTGAAGCCATCTCCATAATAGCTATTTCATATTTATCCTATTTATCTTGTCCAATTTTTGGTTTAAAATTATTGAGATATATAATACTGCAATGTATATCTCCAGTATAGGTCAAAGTATAGCCAGCTGACATATAAGATCCAGTTCCAGCTTGAGCTTTGCCACACAATCCAGCTTTCCAAACTTTGAATGCCTCCTCAAAAACATCCATCAAAACTTGACTTACTTGATCTCCCAACATCCTCCTCTAAATAATAAGAACAACTTCCTCCATACCAGTATTTGGGGGAATATAATTGTAGTGTAGATTTAGAATACCAGCTGGTAAAGTGGAAGACTTCAAAAATATTGCAGTTCAAAAAAAATTTTGGTGCTCTTTTTCTAAAGACTTGATAGAATATTACCATCCTACTTCTTCCAAATTTTGCATATAAAGTGTTATTGTCTGGTCTTCTGGAATATCAAGCCTTAGAATTCTCAGTATTTCGAAATCCTGAAAACTTGAGATATGGAACTGAGTCTGGATAAATTTGGCCTTGAGATTTTACTAATCTATCCAATATTGGTATTGTTGATCCAAAAAATCTACCAATAGTATTTTACATCAATTCTTCTTCATTTTCTAAAAATTAATAAATAATTTAGATAGATATACCCCCACACCCCCTCTCTCCTCCCTCTAAAAAAAAAAAAAAAAATCCCTCAGAAACTTACTCAAATAGCAGGAAGATATTGTAAAATTTAATTATATATTTTCTGACCCATTAGAGGAGGGCTCTCAGGAAAATAAAAATGCTACAGCTCAGACAATCTCTTATAGTAAGGGCTTCTAAATATCTTCTAAAGAGCATCAATTCCTTACTCTGTATCTTTTTTTTTTTTTTTTTTTTTTTTATAGTCACTTGGACTCCATTCCTTTATTACCCATCAACCGACATCTATAGTAATATTGATACAGCCTATGCCCTCAACCTATCCCACAGGGACCCCCCCCCTCTCTAGTTTCCACCAATAACACCTTGTCCACCCTCACTATAACTCTACCACCACTCTTCTCTACAATCCTCCTTACTAGTCCCTTACATCTCCCCCCCTTGGGGCCCCAACCAATCCACTATGCCTTGAAGAGCTCGAGCATCAGCTCCTCCCACCTCACTACCCTCAGTCTCACAGGCCTCCAAGAGCCCTCCTCAAAGACACTCCGCCAGTGTTCTGTGAGCCCCACCCATATCGCAATGGCCCAACCAACCGTCAGCCACTCATTCCCCACCCCTCCCACCAGCCTTGACTGCAGTGCTGCCCACTGCCCACCCACCTCAGGGTCAGGTGCTGGCACTCCCAATCTCTCCCCAACTACCTTCCAAAAATTCTCCATACTCTCACACTCCCCCAGCCAATGTTCAGGAGTCTGCACCACCCTGCCCTCCTGCCCTACGTTATGACACTCCTCACAATCAAAGACCCCGCCATCCACCAGATGACCAGCCCTAAAGTTTAGCATCACATTTCGCTGCAACAGTCTCCACCATGCTACCCAGAGTTTTAGCAGGAGCCACCTCAACACAACCTTGATCCAAGACCAGATGCCTGCCCAGTCCCATCCCTCCCTGATCCCAGTCCCTTGCCAGGTCTCCGGCCAAAGGTCCTGTCCCAGACCCCTAAGGCACTCTATACCATCCTCTAAGTGGAAGTCCTTGACCAGATTCCCTCCCAACAAGAGCCAGTTCCACCTCCACATCTCTGGACCCCAGTCCTCATCCCCTTCAGTACCTTGCCAATGGATCCCAATGTGATGGGCCCCATCAACCACTCCCCACCAGAATCCTTTGTACCGCATCCTCCGGCTACCATCTAAGGCCACCAAGGACAGTAGATCACCTGAGCCACCCCATGGCAACACTCTCGCCTCCTACAAATGCTGCATAAGGAGCACCCATTCTCCTCCTCTCAACTCACTGGCCCTCTTCATCCACCATGCCCTCAAGCAGAGTAGCCTCTTGGAAAAGTCCACCAGGCCAAGTCCTCCGCAATCTACAGGAAGAGCTAGTACCTCCCAACCAATCTGACTCCTGCATCCAGCCCAGAGCCAAGAGTGGGCCATCTTGAGAAGTCTTTTAACCACCCACTTAGGGAAGTCCAAATGGTAGCCCAGATACCAAAGCTTTGGCATCCAATACACATTCAGAACAGTTACCCTCCCTGCCAGTGACACCTTCTACCACCCCAACTCGTCAGTACTTTCCCCCATTCTACCAGCTTGTGCTCCCACCACTCCTTGGGAAGTAAAGAGCCATACACTGAGAAATAGATACCCAAGTACTGTACCACTCCTCCAGCCAGGACAATTGTTCCAATGATGTCCCTCCCTATGACTCCTTCCCCAAGAACCATTGTCTCACACTTGTGCTAGTTGAGTTTCACTCCAGAACACCTCTCATATCACTCAACTGTCTCCTTGAGCATAGCCACATCAGCAACCGAACCCAACCCAACCACCATATCATCTGCAAAGGCCCCCACCTTCCAATTGATGCTCAAGATATTTAGTCCACCAACTCTGCGCTGGATCCGATCCAACAATGGCTCCAAAGCGAAGGCGTAAAGGATAGGTGACAATGGATCACCCTGTGGCACTCCCCTCCCCAAGGGGAAAGAAGTCCCCCTGTGTCCATTTGCCAGAATCGCAGCCCTACTCCCTTCCAGTAATCCAATAAGTGACCGACACATACCCACCGATACTCCAATGCGCTCCAGTACTTTCTTCAGCCACACTCTCCGAACCCTATCATAGGCCTTCTCCTGGTCCAGGAAGACCAAGCAGCCATCCACCCCTGCAGCCCTAGTGCCTTCAATGATACCATGAACCCATGCCATGCTATCTCAGATCAGTTGGCCTCCAACAAAGCCTCGCTGCCCCTTCCCCAGCACCTGTTGGGCCACACCCTGTAGCCTCGCCACTAGGATTTTGGTGAACAGCTTGCAGTCCATATCCAGTAACATAATTGGCCTCCAATTCTTCCAGTCCTCCTTACGCCCTTTGTCCTTGTACAGCAGAGATACCAGTCCCAACTGCTGCCCTCCAATCTACTCCCTGGTACTGATGATGGCATCACACATCAGCGACATCTCCTCCAGAGCCTTCTCTATGGATGCTATATATTTCCAAAAGTCCCAAGGCAAACCATCCTCCCCAGGCACCATTCCCAGGGTTATTGATACCAGAACTCGAAGGATCTTCTCTCCCAAAACTGGTTGGCCAAGATCCCCCAACCCTGCTGCAGGATTTGGGTGCCACTCTTCCAGATGCCTCTCAATGTCCTGTGCCACCTCCCCTCCCTCCTCTTCACTCCAGAGGTTACTCCAGCAAGTGCTCAACTGGCCAAGGATCCCCTGCACACCTAATACCATCTCTATCTCATTGTTAAGAACTCCTTCCCACTGGTGTCTTGCTCCCCTAGCATGGAGGAGACAAGACAAAAACCTTGTGAGCATTTCTCCTTCTTCCAATCCCTGCCACCATAGCCTTGCCACCATAGCCTGAGCCCGCACTGCTTCCTCCTTCCTCATCAAATCCTACAGTTCCGCCACTTCCAGCTTAGCCTGCTTAGCCTTCCAATCCAATATCTCCTCCTCCTCCAGAAGCCCAGCCCAATTCAGAAGTAGTCTTTCTAGTCTCCTAGAAGCTCATCGGACTTGTCTCCTCCACTGAGCACCCCACTCCTTCCCCACTTCCCCCAGTACCTCTGAGCTTCAGATTTCAGTCTTCGCCACCTAACTCCAACCCTCATCCCGGCATGCCTCCAATCATTAACCTTGGAATGAACCTCCACCACCCATGCATTCCACAGGTCCATCTCATCCAGCAGCGAAGAGTTCAGTTGCCAATGTCCTGGCCCCTCTTCGCTCCCTCCAAACCTCCCACCTCCCCGAATACCCCAGTGATCTGACCAAGGGCACCACTTGACCTCCATCATCTCCCAAACTGTATAGCCCCAACACTCAGCAGTCAGAACCCAATCAATCCTAGTGCCAAGGCCTCCCACCCAGTGAGTATATAGCTGTCGATCCCTATCCTGAAGTCACATAGTGTCCACCAGTGAGCTGAGTCTTTCCACCTCTTCCCAGTCCTCCAATCCCCCACTCCTTCCTGCCATACCCTGTCCCCCATCAGTTCTGTCCAGTCTACTCTCCCGTACCATATTAAAATCACCCCCCAGACAATCCACCCCAGCCTCAACCAAGAGCCCAGAATCCTGCATATCTCCAATCCACGCCACTCGGGTCCACCTCTCAGCTGGGCAGTAACAAGATCCCACCACAATTGAGTTCCATCCAGGCCTCTGCCATGTCCCCCACACTAATCTACTACCCCAATGTCCAATGTCTGCAATGTCTCCTTTCCCCTTCCTAACCAGAATTCCCACTTTACCCTGCCAAACTGCCTCCCCCCCCCACTCTCTTGTCCATTCTAGTCCATCTTCCTCCCCCTCACACCATACATCTTGAAGTAAGAAGAGATCCACCTCCAGTTTCTTCAGCCATCCAAAAATTATATGTTGCCTCTCAGTCCCTCTAAGCCCATTGACGTTCAAAGAAAAAATGTTGGTTGTACTATTCATAGTGAATTATTTGAGAGTGTTGATATCCCCACATCTACAGTTCCATGCTCACTTCCTCTCCAGCCAGGTCCAGGTTCCATTCTGCCGCAATCTCATCTTCCACATTTTGCTGTTCGTCCAGAGCTGCCAACAATTCTACACAGTCCTTGCCATCCACTATCTCTATTGATGCCCGGTGCTCCTCGCACACCACCTGCCACTTTTCCAGTCTCTTTCATGGCCCCCACAGATAAGCTGCCCTTTCATTAGCAATACCCAAAAGCGTGGCCTCCCTTGTCTCGGTGACCTCATACTCCTCCGCCTCCAGAAGAGCTGCCATCATCTCATCCCTCAACTTCCTCATGACCTCCTCCCCTCTCAGCACTCACCCCCAGAATTCCTCACTGATCACCCAGAAGTCGATCTCCCCCAGTTCCTCGGCTGCCACATTTTACAGTGCCCTCAACAGCCACTTCTCCCCCCCAACCACCTCTGCTGCCGGTGCCAAATCTGCCTCTCCCTTCTTCCTCTCCTCAGTTCGCACAGACTCATCCCAACCATCCTCTGACACATCCTCCAACTCCCCCTCTCCTACCTCAGGAACACCATACTGGATCTGATTATCATCTGCCATCGCCATGTCCACTACCACCTCCTTTGGCCCCTGTCCCCCACTCTCCTTCGTCTTCCCCCCTTGCTGCCCAGCCTCTGCCCAGATGCTAGCACTTGCTCCAGCACCCTCCTCCACAGCCCCCACCATTTTCCCCCCATCCAAACTGACCAGCAAGTCCTTCTGCAGCTGTCTCCCCTTTGCCTTCTCCCAGAGCACCTTGTCCATTCGCACTTTCCTGCCCTCAATCACCTCCACTACCGTCCTAGCCTCATAAGCCCTCCAAGCCCTTTGTCTCCTCTCCACAGCCCCCACTAGGTCCTCAAGTGCCTCCAGTAGGTCCTCCTCTTCTTCCTCTGACTCCTTTATCCTCGAAACCTTGCACTCCACCAGGCCCCACTTCAGTGCCACTGGCCAGTCCCTAGCCTTCCCGGTATTCTCCATCCCAAACAGCCTCAGCTGGACATCCACATCTCCTGTCCTGAGCTCAGTCCCCTCCCATACCCTGAACCCAATGTCGACCACCTCGCCATACTCCTTCACCACATCCGTGACCAGCCTCCTTGCCTCCTCCTTCTTCACCATTGGCAAGTCTGCAATCACCAGATGAACCACCTGGGGATCCCAGTGCATACACCTTGCCATTGGCACTGAAATCCCTCCAACCACCATACCCTTCTCCACCACCTCCAGTAGCAAATCCTCCTCTTCAAACCCCACCTCGACTGCCTCCAGCTTCTTCAAAAACTTAACTGAGGCTGCACCCTTCACCTTACTTGCCAACAGCCCCAGCACCATCTTCGCCATCACCACCAAGCCATGGAAGCACAATGTGATGGCGAATTCCGATCTTGATTTCTTGAGTAATGGGGCTGCCACTAGGCCCATTACACCATCTGCCAGGTCCCCAGGCCTCACGCTGCTCCCCCGTCCAGGTCCCCCATCAGCCATCACATCTGGATTTTTTTCCAGATTGCCTGTCACACTGCCATCAGCAGTCACTGCCCCAGCCACTATACCTCCAGCCCCACTATGCTGTCCCCCCAGAGGAGAGGCCTCCTTGCTACTTGTGGCAGCAGTTACCTTCCCCAGTTCCAGCCAGCCATCTAGCCCAGTCGCCTGCTTTCCCATCCTGACTTTATCTGCAAAGGTCATCCTCCCTCCCCCATGTGGCCTTGCACCTCCTCTGCCACCACCCCTGGCCCCATGTCCCCTCATCGAAGCACTCGGCATACCAATACCAGCACCATGACCCCCCCCCACATGTTGCCAGTCAAAGGCACTGGGGCCCCCCTGCCTAGTACACTCACTAAAATACATGTTGCTCGCCATCTTAATAGCACCAATACTTGAAGATGTTGTTGAAAAGTATTGTCTGAGTCTTGTGTCACCCGAATGGTACTGGTGAAAGATGAAGACCACCCGTCCTTACTCTGTATCAATCACATAAGCTAGTAAGCTTAAAAAAATTTCTAAAATATCATGTTCCAAGAGTTTTCCAAAATCTAACCCAGAACCAACTCCACCAGATAGAAGGGTTGAGAGAATCACCAAAGTGGTCTCTAACTCCAATCTCAAAGTAGTCAGAAATTTACTTAGGTTGAAATCAGTAGGGATAAAATCATCTTCTATTTTACAAAAATACACTGGAAGAACCTGGCAAGGAGGATTGTCAGAATGGAAAAAAAAAAACATAATGATAAGAGATGCTGAGGGATGCAGGAGGATACTGGAGGATGCTGGAGACTGGCCACAAGAGGTACTCCTCTGAAGAGAGAGGACATCATTAGTATAGATCAGGAGTCACCATCCCAACTGGCCTTCAGTCATCCTCATAATATCCCTGCTACAGCAAGGTAGGCAAGGCCAGCTACTGGAGGCCAGCTGGAAGAGGTCTTCTGCCAAAGTGAGAGTATATAGCCAGTGCAAATTGGGTGACACCACCCTGATTGGCCTCTCCAGAATACTGAAGACTGGCTGTGAGAGGTCTTTCTCTGGAAAGAGAGCACTTCATTGGTACAAATTGAGAGATACCCCCTGAAATAGCCTTCCAGATGAAATATTGAAGATAGGCCACAAGAGGTTCTCCTCAGAAATAAGAGAGTATATTTTTGGCACAGATCAGAGGACACTTCCCCAACTAGTCTTCATGTTACTGGTGCATCATCATGGCAAACATTGGCTTGGAAAACATTGGTATAGCAAACATCAACTTAGTAAACATCATCATAGGGAATAAATATAACATACCAAAAGCAGTAAGGTGAGGTGAGATAAGGTGAGGTGGGTTAGAGAATATGTATAAAGTACCTTAGGTGGAGAGAATGGATGGCCTTTTCTAGTAGTGAGGTGTGTCAGAGTGGTCAGAACAGAGCATAGATGGCCTTTTTAAGTAGTGAGGTATATGGAAAATGAGCTGCAAGAAACAGAGAGAGAGGGAAGTGAAGTGGAGTGAGTGATGGAAGTGAAGCAGAGCAAGTGAGAGAAGTGAAGCAGAGTGAGTGAGAGAAGTGAAGCAAAGTGAGTGAGGAAATAAAAGTGGAGCAAGTGAGGGAATGAAAGCAGAGTGAGTGAGAGAATGAAAGTAGAGTGAGTGAGGGAATAAAAGTGGAGCGAGTGAGAGAATGAAAGTAGAGTGAGTGAGGAAATGAAAGTTGAGTAAGTGAGGGAATGAAAGTAGAACAAGTGAGGGGAATGAAAGTAGAGCAAGTGAGGGAATGAAAGTGAAGTAAGTAAGGGAATAAAAGTAGAGTAAGTGAGAGAATGAAAGCAGTGCAAGTGAGAGAATGAAAGTGAAGCAAGTGAGAGAATGAAAGCAGAGCAAGTGATGGAATGAAAGCAAAGCAAGTGAGGAAATGAAAGTAGAGTGAGTTAGGGGATGAAGCAGAGAGAGTGAGGAAATGAAGTAGAACAAGCAAAAGTCCCCCCCCCACTCCCCAAAAAAAAGCACAGAGAATGTTTACAATATACCTTGAGTAAGGAGTGCAGACAGTCTTCTCAAGTAGTAAAGTGAGGTATATAGAAGACAAATCTATGAGAAATGGAGAGTGAGAGAATGAAGTGTGGAGAGTAAAGGCCCCTTACTCACAAAAAAAAAACATAGAGAATGTATGTAATACACCTTAAGTAAGGAGTACTGACAGCCTTTTCAAGCAGTGAGGCAAGGTATATAGAAGACAAATTTATAAGAAATAGAGAGCAAGATAATGAAGTATTGAGAGTAAAGACCCCTTACTTAAAAAAAAAACATATGAAGAATATACATAATATACCTTAAGTAAGGAGTATAGACAGCCTTTTCAAGTGGTGAGGCAAGGCATATAGAAGATGAATCTATAAGAAATGAAGAGCAAGGGAATGAAGCATGGAGAGTAAACG
>RBNI01002791.1:0-17491 GCA_003990745.1 Jimgerdemannia flammicorona | reverse complement strand
CCCCCCCCCGAATATTCCCGTTATTTTGCGACTATTGACATTTCGACTTACTCCGGCTCTTGCAGGATTCCTACGACTTTAAAATATCGCATACTTACCAGCATAAGTATAACGGTCGAAGCATTGTGGTTAGTATCACTAAATACATTTTTCTTCTTTTTACATACCTATTTATGCGTTTTTCGAGGCACTTTTATCATTTGGGGATTGTGGTTCCTGATTCTGGAACGACATGAGTTTATAACCTTGCGTTGCTCAATTTTTTTCTTTTTTTTTTTTTTTTTTTTTTTTACAGTAATCAAGCAGTATGATTATTCCTAAACAAGAAGGCTTGTACGTGGAGGATATGAGCTTCACATTTCCGAAGCTCAAAGATGGAGTATGTGGTCTTGGGGACCTTTGGGACTGCCACCTTTCCAAGCCCTCCGGCTCCAACCTGTTCACCAAGGAACCTGAAAAAGGACACATGAAGGCCGAATCCCTTCAGAATTTTGACTACCGCCTAACCCGTGTGAGAAGCGCCGAGGACAAATTCAAGATGGCTAACATCGGCGGTGCGATGTCTATTGAGCTGTTGTCCGGCCTCATCAAAGTCGAATACGACGACGCCATCAAAAACGCTAGTGACGGGCACCTCGTCGTTCAATACCTCCTTGAAAGCTACTCGGTCAAGCTGCTTCCCCAGGTCAAAGAAATTGTGGATGATTCGGTGAAGAATCGGCTCCTTAGTGGTGAAATCAAGGCAACTCATGTGGTATGCGGCATGACCCTCGGTGCGGAGGTGAATGCCCATATATTCATCTCGCGGGAGACATCGAGCCGTGAAGGCAAGAACAGAGTACTTGGAAAACTCGCATATGGCCCCATCGATACGTCTTTGAAGGCTGAACTGGAGCTCATGGACGCCGAGAACGGGGGTGGTCACGAAACGCGGATCATTGTGCAATCCAAACCGCCAATGAAGACCCAGCCGTCGACTATCAAACAAGTGTTCGAACTGGTAGAGAAGATAGATACACATATTGCCGCCGAACGACACTTTCAAATCATCGACGCGAGCATCACGGGGGTGCCCATTCGCTTTGAGCTTGTCCCTGTGGGTCAGTTCCTCGACTTGAAATTGGAAAAGCTATACTTGCAATTGCATGACGATATATTGGAACGTTTCCGCGTGATACTTCTGGCTCTTCAGGATTTTCGGATCTCCGGGTACGTCTGGAACAGTGTGCTGGAGATCGAACCACGTCTGCACGTCATCTTGTCGGATCCCAAGTCTCCATTGTCGGAACAAATCACGATTTACGAAAAGGAACTGCGGGAGGCCGCCGACATTTATTTCGGGCGCGCTTACAAGGCCCTCGAAGCTTACAAGATTGCCCGCAGTAAAGATGTGGATCTTGTCAAAATTGTGCGCGAATACTCGGCATGCGAATTCAGCGTGATGAACGTGTACGCCAAGATCGAAGAATTTGTGCTCAGCGGAAAAGGCGAATTAAGAGGAGTACATGAAGGCGGCGCCAAACTAATGAAAGTGGATATCACTCTCTTCAGCAATCCCCACGAATTGGACGATTGGATAAATACGGAAACGAATATCAAAATATTGCTGCGCACTGGTGGACAGTCCTCCGACGGCGCGTTTCGCCACCTTTTTGCCCTCAGAAAATTACTCCAGCAGAATGGCGTCGATGTTGGAATCGCGCTACCCTGCATTTCGGATGAGTTTTCTCTGACCATCAAAGTGTATGACAAAGCAGCAATTCACCATGCAGTCAACATTCCTCACGTCCTTAGTATTTTGAGTGTCGCGGTGGGAATGGGCGAGCCAATCGAGACGCGATTCCACGAAATTAACGCCTCTCAGTTCGGAAAGCACCTACCGTTGCAACAAGAGCGTTTAAATGATTTGAACGAATTGGTGTCCATGTTGAACTTTAACCAGGGGGTATACCTCGCTCGCTCCCGTATGGATACGCTCGAGCGTTTGAGTTGCCGTCACTCTGAAGACGATACAAAGTGGAAGTTATTTGTCTCCTTGGACGCGTTGGACGCCGTAATTCAGCTTCGTACATTGCGATCTCAGCTGACGTTTGGGGATATTGAATGGATAGTTGGCACTCTAGGGCCCGCGAATCTCTACGCAGCGCCTCTTTTATGCGTGTTTCGCGGTGGAGAGCTTCGTGCCGTATGTCTGGACAATTTGGATCTTCTCATTCTCGTGCACCTCGCAAACAACAAGCCCCAGGACTCCCAAGAACCGGATTTCTCCTTCTTGTCACCTTACTCCCTCGATCATTCACTCTATCCTGATCGCGCCCGCTTTGCCATCGAACTCATGAAAACGATGCCGAAAGTCAGCGGGCACAGGCCGGATTCAGCGAGATTCGAAATGCCGGCATTTCAGAAACTGCCCGATCAATCACTCAGTGATGCCTTGGATGTCGCACGCAGTATTCTTGCAGGCGACACAGTCAATGTAATCTCTACGATCGCTCGTCACGTCGTTCGACAACACCCCGAAATAGAGCGGCTTCTAATACCGCATGGATGGGTTGGCCGATTCAGCGAAAAGATAATAAGCAAGCAGAATTGCAAATCACTCTGTGGCGCCATAACCGCCTGGGTGAATTCTCAAGACCCATTCTTGGAGAAAGTTGAGTCGGCAAGGTCGACCATCGAACACGTTCTATCATTGCCAGAAGAAATGAGTGAGGAGTTGAAAAAAGCGGCCGAGCTCCCCGTCAAAGCCGTAATGGACGACCCACGATGCCCAGATGAAGTCAGAAAGGCTATTGTGGATTCAATAGATTACGATTTCAAGCCCCGATGCAAAGCAGTTTTGGGAAGCCTGAACAAACGATCAGTAGCTTCTGGCGATACGTGCGCGTTTCTACAAATTACGGTTTTAAGCTCCCTACTACGCCAAATGTCTCAGATTGGAAATGAAGAATTCCCGACGTCGTTGAATGTCTACCCAGCTCTAACGATGTATGTCGATCGCTTCGGGGAGCTACGTAGGAAGGAAGAAATGGACACGTATCTGGAGAACCGACAACTGTACCACATAGTCTCATTTCTCGCAAAGCATGCCTATGACCCTCAGCTATCTGTTCTTCACTACGAACTGGATCGGCTCATCGGTATCGATATCTTAAATCGTAAGGAAGATCGTCATGCCATCGTCAAGTTTTTCAATTCATTGTCGTCGGAAAGCCAATTTACGGAAGCGCAATGGTCGGACTTGTGGCAAAACTCTCGATTCTTATATCTTGCTCGTGCTGGAATCAAAGAACAGGTCGTCTCGGATACAATTGCTTCCATGGTGCGCAAATCCATCGACGAAAATGCACCGCTTCCCAACTACTTACCTCAAGATATACGCAACAATCTGAAGGAGAAATATGCTTGGGAGAAGTTCGAGATGCCCGGCAAATTGAACACTATTGAAGATGTTATGCTAACACTAGGTGGAATTATAAGCAATAATGACGAGGTGCCAGAGTTATTCCGTAAAGTATTTGCGGAGTCGCTTGTGACGAATCAAGACCTCGAGAGATCGCTTTCTGAAGCCAATGTTCTGTTCTACTGGGACACGGAAAAGAAGGTATTCAAGGAGCCTTGGCAACTGAAACATATTAAGGATGCCTGGCAAAACCTCGAGCAATGGAAAGAGCCGATACTTGACACACCAACAACTCCATCAGAACAAGTCCTCTTCCGCCTCGATATCGACAACTTCGAGGAGACGGACATCTGCGACGTAGAATTCAACATTCGCGACGGTCCCTTAGAAATACACGAGAAATGGCAATCTGTGATGGGCGAAACGCTATCTGCAATCACACCAACTGACTTCGTGAAGCTTCATTCCATCATCGCATCCCCAAAGATCCCCGCGGCGAACATGGCTGCTTGTGTAAACACTGTACTCCCGTTTATTATTCAGAGAGTGAAAATGTGGGGAACTGACGTGCTTCGTTCGGAGAATGTCTCTGCTCTTGTGCAAGACGAAACAAAATCTGTCCCAGCTAGTGGTGGTGGATCCGCCAAGGTTGGCCCTTCTTTTGGCAGGAGGCTGGTTAAAGCGCCCGCTAACACAGCTAGCACTCAGTTGGCACGTGTCACGCCCCTCTCACGGTTTGACTGTATCTCCGGACTTCTCTGCTCCGCACGTAGTACCGTGGCGCAAGACATCGTCCGAATAATTTCACAATTCCCTATGCCGCTCCCTTTGGTGATACCTGACTTGGAGCAAGAGAACGTGTACAAGGTGATGCTCCCCTCTCTTCTCGGTCCTACAATTAAGTGGGAGTCTGAGCCCGGGATGATCGTGGAAAACCATCTCTTTCAAAGTCCCTTTCAATTGCTCGTTGCCATTCGCCTCGGAACGCATTCAACAACAGGGAAGAGCACTATCCTGAATCAAGTGATGATTACGAAAAACATGTTCTCATCACGCGCCGAGCCTGGTGCCGAACGAGGGAAGCCCCGTACACTTGATGGAAGTGTTGAATTTACCTGGTTAACGCAGGAAACCTGTGGCACTAGTCTCTGGAAATTCGTCTTAGAGAGATATTATGGAAGAGGCGAAAAATCAATTGTCCTACTTGCGAATTTGCATGGCGATGCAGTCGAATATCCAGACGTAATTCAATTCTTGAACCAGTTCGCTTCCGTGTTCTTGGTTTTCATGATGCCAGATTGCGATGAAGATAAGTGGAACAAATTTAACCAGATGATCGATTCCGACGACCAGATTGTTTACGCCATGGTGGACCCTGTTGACGGGAGCGAGGAGCCCGAAGAAAACGTCATCGACACAAAGCGACTTATGGAGGACGGGACACTCGCCAAGGTCCGTTCCATGTTCGATCAAGCTCTGAATTCTGTGGTCCGAACATCACAAGCGTTTGGGAATTTTAAGGATATCCAGCTTGGCAGCTCTCTCAGGTTTACGGAAGGGATTGAGTGCTTGGAGTCACGAAATCTAGTGAAATTTGTAACTGAAAGGACTTGCTACAAAACGAGGAAAACCATGCGAATTCAGGCAAACCGCTCAGCTGCCCTTTCCGCTGCATCGCCACAGAAATATCAATCGCAGGATGAATATCGACTATGGAGTGACAATCCGGATCTGAGAAAATTGATTTCGTTGTTTGTAAAAGTATTGAATTTACCGCTGGCGCAACGGCAACGAGCTCTTGCCCATTTGGAGCGTGATCTCTCTAGACTTTCTACAGAGGAATCATCGGCATCCCGAGCACAGGTTGCAAAGTGTCAAGAGGAGCTCTGGCGTACACTGGGCCTAAAAGACAAGAGCGAGGTTCAAAGGAGAATACGTACGCAAATTGCTCATGCCATGGAACGCGTTGACAGTATAAACCTCGGTGCGGAACATTTCTTCCGAGAACTTGGACAGATTTATGAGATTGCCCTTGTAGCCAATCGCGATCATCCAGCAAACGCCAGTGTCTTGCAACTTCCCGAACGATACGCCGAGCTACTTATTGCTGGTCACGCGATCGAACTTCTTGATGGGGATTCGAGCAGCATACCTGACGCTTGGCTTTCGGCGATATGCGATCATGTCTGCGTACGATTCCCAAACCTCCGAGTGTTCGTTGTCACCATACTCGGATTGCAGTCGTCCGGGAAGTCAACGTTACTGAACGCTCTCTTCGCATGTCGATTCGCCGTATCGGTTGGTCGCTGCACCCGGGGGCTTTTTATGAGGCTGTTATTTTTGGAAGAAGATCTCCGTGAAAAGCTGCAGGTAGACGCAATCTTGCTCATCGACACTGAAGGGCTTGGTGCCCCGGAGAAAGCGAACGACGTTAATGCTGAGCGCAAGGACCGGATGCTGGCAACGTTCGCAATGGGTGTGAGCAACCTAACACTCATCAACATTTTGGGAGAATACATGCGCGACTTGACAGATATCCTGCAAATCGCCATCGTAGCAATGACGCGCCTTGAGGAGGCTGGAATGTCACCAGACCTTCTAATGGTTCAACATCTGACAGAAAGGAATAAGGGCAAGTCATCTCAGGGCACCGAACAGTTCCGCAAAGCTCTGGAGTTAGCGTTGGATCTTGCGACAAAGAAAGACGACCAGATTGGCGCCGCTGGGGCTGACTGCCTGAAAAATCTGATTATGAGGTTGCAGCCAGGACAGAACAACCTGCTAAAACAGTTCCGTCCGTTCAAAAACGGCGCAAGTGCCTACGCCCCTCCATCCGCACAATACCACGAAGATGTGGTTGATTTGTACGAGACCATTCTACAATCCTGCCAACAAGCACAAAACAAGATGAATTTCAAGGAGTGGCATACTCTCGTGCGGAGTTACTGGAGTTCATTGTCACATGAAAATTTTTCGGTACAGTTCAAAAACGTTAAAGAGATTATAGAATTCATCGGACGCGGCGAGATGATTGCTAAGGTGAAAGAGGCCATCGAGGCAGCATTCCATGTACATTCAGCGGAGCTGAAGAACAAAATTCGGAGCGAAGTGCAGCAATGGATCAACATGCAGAACGTTGATGACAAGCAGCGAGAGATCTTCTTGGAAAGAGTTTCAAGCGAGCTGGTAAATATACCGAAAGTTTGCTTAAGAGCGAACACCGGCAATCCGTCTTCCAGACTCTGCCAGCAATGCGCCGAAGCAGCCAAGGAATGGGACGACCTTTTTGCGCACGTTAAGCGTCAAGATTGTGAGCAAAGCACCATGGTTACAATTAAGCGGCACATTAAGCACGTCCATCAGTCCACCATGACGATACTCACACAGACACTTGATGCATTACTGGTGAAGCAAAATTATAACATGGAATTTATGCGGCATATCAACAATCGTCTGAATGAAGAGCTTGACAAACAACCGACTGGAAAGCGATTTACCAACGAAGAACGCAAGACAATAGTGGACTCAATCTGGGACGAAATATATCGTATCGCATCCTCCAAAGATAACGTGGTGCCAGTGAAAAGACAGATCGACGACGAAGTGACGCAAGAGTACAGCAATATGCCCGACAGCCTCATGGACCTTTATCATTCGGCGGAGCCAGTATGTCTTCGCAAGAAAATAGTGGCGATTGATACATCAGGATTTCTTAGTAGATTGAAACGCCATCACTTGAAAGAGCCGGAGATAGACTGGCTGGAAGACCAATTCGGCCAGTTGCCAAGACGCTTGTTGGATGATCAGGAGAGTGATCATTTCAAGACAGGGGACGTTCGGGTTCTCCACAAACGCATAACAGAGTCAATCACCAAATTCGAACGGCAATTTAATGTAAAATTGACCTCCGCCTTCAAGCACACCTTACAAGTATACGTTCTCAAGAAATTCATTGTGGAGATGGAACAAATTCAACGAAAATGGGACGACCAGAATAGCCCGGTCCGG
The DNA here is from genome assembly GCA_003990745.1 of Jimgerdemannia flammicorona. Taxonomy (NCBI): domain Eukaryota; kingdom Fungi; phylum Mucoromycota; class Endogonomycetes; order Endogonales; family Endogonaceae; genus Jimgerdemannia; species Jimgerdemannia flammicorona. The sequence goes on along the minus strand of RBNI01002791.1, from coordinate 10,080 downwards.
ATACTCGGACGAATGGAGAAGGAGTATCGTTCAACCATTGACAAAAGGCTCCTGTATGGCTTTTCATTCGCCTCCGAAGGCTACATTGTGGGGGAATACTTGTTTCGAGCGATAATGCAGAAAGCCGAGAATGCAGGCAACGAGGCGAGGGTGAACTCGGTTTTAGGTCTTTCCTGGATACTGAACAGCCAGAACGTACGCCTTTTATATCTTCGGGAACTCGCTGTGGAGGTCCAACGAGGGCGACTTCAGAAGGCAATTTTATTTTTCAGGAATCCAAAACACCGAATCGATCAATGGTTCAAGAGCAAGGTGGACGCACACGTTTTCACGGAGACTGAGGAAGAATTCGACACCACTTTTGACAACGAATTCCGTCAGGTTAGGCAAAAGATCTCAAATGGGGACACAATTCAGAAAATGCAAAACTTCATCAAGCATTATACCACCAATGGTGTAGATTGGATCGAGTACACACCTGACGAAAAATTGATCAAGGGGGCGATCGCATCAGATGTGGACGTGTTTCGCGAGAGCATCCTGAAGGTTCTCGATAACGAAGAGACAATGAGACGATATCGTGAGAATGGTACCTTCACCAATCCGTCGCAGGACGAGAGAGTGATGAGAAGGCTCGGTTGTACAGAGGCATGCTTCTGGTGCGGGGCTCTCTGCTGGGGGGAGCGTGGTCATTACAACAATACCGACAACACGAGGAAACATCACTCTTGTCACCAACCAGCTGGTCTCGCTGGCACGCACAATCGGAAAACAAATGAGCTCCGCGCAATGGCGTGCGATAAACGGAAAGATGATGCTATAGTGCATTGGGGAGATTACCACACAGACGGAATAACATGGCGCGAAACCAAGCTGCACGAAGACTTCAAAGGGTGGAAGTTTCAGGCGCACAGCATGAACCAGTTCAACACCCTCATGCGCTGGTTCTTTTTCAAATTACACAAGAGGCTGGCATATGAACTGGATATGCAACCGTCGTCCCCAAGCGATCTCTCAGAAAACAACTGCGTAGACACGAATCTCATAAGTATTCTGGCCACAATTGAGCAAAATGTTCGCTAGGGTCTCCAGGATTTTGAATCGAGTAAAGTAGATTCCGTTAGGAAGCATTCAATAGTGTTTATCTGTGAACTACAGCACGTACTATACAGCACGTATTCTCTTCTTTTCTTTCTTTTCTGCATTTTAAGGCTATTGAATATCGTTTATCTCGCTTCGCATTTCAATTTGGTGGGATTTTCCATGTTTATCACCACAGAATTTTGGATTGTTTATGAGAGGAAACTATTTTTTTTTTGTTGCATTCCCTCCTTGTCTCGTTCAGAAGTGTATCCTCATACTAAATTTAGAAATACATTGTGGTTATTAGTTTGACTCACAATTGCTTGAATGTGCGCAAACTTCATTGTTAGAACCTTTGACCATTACCGAGGCTCGAGTGCCGTGCATCTAGAGAATCGAACTATTGTACAACATCTTTCATCATATCGACTAAGTCCGGCCCACCCCGTCCTTTCTCCCCTTTTTCCTCCCACTCCGTTCTCCTTGGTCTCGCCACGACATAGCAGGTTGTCCCAAAATGCCACCTCCGCACATATATCACCTCCACCTCTTTCCTTACTTCCTCCCTGTCCAGAAGCGCCATCACATCCCTATTGTACCAGCATCCCCATCGTTCGACGTGTCTTGGCGCGCGCGCATCCATGATCCCATTCAGCCATTTCCAGTGCGAGCGGCCGTGTTCGAGTAGGAGGATGCGCGACGAGCTCGATCGGCAGGCGCGCGAGAAGGAGACGAGGGCGGCCACGGGGTCAGCGCACGAGCAAAGACCAAACGTGTCGATGACGGTGTCATATTTCGATGGGGCGCTAGATGGGTTGGGTGGGGAGGAGGAAGGCGAGGTGATGGTGTCTAGGTGCTCCGCGTCCGCGGTTTGGAAGGAGACGAAGGTGTCGTGAAACTTTTGGGCGTATTGCGTGAATTTGGAACGGGCCTCGGAGAGCATGGTCGAATTGCAGTCCGTGATGGTTAAGGAGCTGATTTGGTCAGGGACATAGTAAGGGAAGTTTCGGCCTGTGCCTGCGGAGACTTCGAGGACGTCGCCCTGCGAGGTATGCCGAAGGAACGATGTAATCAGATTAGAATGGACGTTGATAGCACCCTTGATAATGGCACATATACGATGATTGATAATTCCCCCACAAACCTTCGCATGTTTCAACAAACGCCGCCGCATCAGCCCTATCCCCGTCCAGTATTCCTCACTCCCAATATCTCCATCGTACGATCCCGCGATCCGATCCCACACCGTCTGAGTATCGAACGTCGACGGGTCAATAGCGGATTTCGCACCCCCCGCGTCGTTCATATTTTCCGCCATCTTCGACGCTTTATTCTTCTCGGTTGTGACGTAGTACATCACATACGCCGCGCCGATGTATAAAACCGTCCCGCCGAAAAGGAGCGGCGCTAGACGAAGCTTTGGGCGGGGTTCGAAAGGCGGAGGAGGCGGGGGAGGCGGGGGAGGCGGTTTGACGGGGCGAGAGGTCGCTGGCCGGGATCGGGACTTTGGAAACTTCTTGTTGGACATGGAGTTCGCGTCCAAGTTTTCGCGCTTCGGTGGCTTGATGCTACATCCTCAGCGACATTGTCACGTCACATGACATGACTTCCAAACTATTGGATCGCTACGATGGTGTATAAATGGAATAAATGGAATTCCTTTCGTTCAACATAGAACCATTTATTAACGAAAGGATTACTCCAACATCCAGGCTGTTAGGTATATAAAGACCAAACAGTCGATTTCGTGCAACAAAATCTGGCCACGTGTAACGCTTCGTCGACAAACACTCCACCAATGCAAGCCGTGACCTTCCAGGCTCCCTACCTTGTCGCCATCGAGACCGTGCCGCGCCCCACCATACTCTCTGCCACAGACGCCATCGTCAAGATTCATGCTTGTGGCCTCTGTGGTAGCGACCTCCATGTGCGTCTTCTCCTCTTCGTCCGACGCGTTTGAAGCGAACATCCCAGCTAACAAGACGCCCGATATCCATGTATCATCACCCTCCGCAGCCATACCGTGGCAAAGAGAAAGGGATCGACGTCGGAACGATCATGGGCCACGAGTTTGTTGGCGTGATCCTCGAACTGGGAGATAAGGTTCATGGCCTGCAGGTTGGTGACCGTGTCGCGAGCGGTTTCACCACTTGCTGTGGACAGTGTTGGTACTGCCGGAAGGGGCTCACGTGTCGGTGCGAGAAGGGACAGCTGTATGGATGGTGAGAGAATGTGGGCCTCATGTTTCCCCCCATCCCTGCCTCATTCCACGCAAACCGTGACAGATCACCTTTCCCGCAGGATCTCCAACGGCCAAGGCCTCCACGGCGCACAGGCGCAATTCGTTCGCGTCCCGCTCGCAGAAGCCACCCTACTCAAGATCCCCGTGGTCGTTACGGACGACGAAGCCCTCCTACTGGGCGACATCTTCTCCACGGGGTACTTTTGTGCAGAGAACGGACTCACGGCTCTGAGGGACCAGACCCCGCAGGAGGCTGTCGTCGTCGTCGTCGGGTGCGGGCCGGTGGGAATCATGGCCGTTGTCGCGGCTAGGGATCTTGGATGTACGAACGTTTATGCTGTCGACTCGGTCAAGGAGAGGCTTGAACTCGCGGAACGCTTCGGCGCAACGCCTGTGCACTTACATGAAGGCGATCCTGTTGGGACGGTGAAGAAGGCTACTGACGGACGGGGGGCTGATGTCGTTCTTGAGGTATATCCACCGACATACACACATGCACATTCTTTTGTAATCCCGTCTCTCTTCTTTCATTAACCATATCCGACTTACCAGGTCGTTGGCGCCCACGACGCCCTCTCCCTGGCCTACGAACTCCTCCGCCCCGCCGGCATCCTCTCCTCCGTCGGCGTCCATACTGCTCCAGAGTTCCCCTTCACCCCCTCCCAGGGCTACGATAAGAACCTGACTTACCGGTCCGGTCGGTGCCCGTCACGTGCTATGATGGAAAGGCTTTTGCCCGTCCTCGAGGCAAGGAAGTATGATATAGCCGCTATCGTTAGCCATCATGTAGGGCTGGACCAGGCGGTCGAGATGTATAGGAGGTTCGAGGGTAAGGTCGACGGGTGCACCAAGGTCGTGTTTAGACCGTGGGAGTAGGGTTGGAAGGAAGGTAAGAGGGTATTGGAGTGAAGGTGATAGCGACTACGTCAAGTGAAGGTGTTAAGTCTTTTTTTTTTTTTTTTTTTTTTTTTTTTTTTTTTTTTTTTTATTTGTAATTTATTTTTGGCACTGGTTTTTTGCTGAAGAGGTGACGGAATATTATTAAAATGAAGATATCTAGTAGCAAGAGTATATGTACAAAACCACATAAAAGGAGACCTAATAAGCACCAGACAAGCAAAGATTATGCCAAACAAACAAAAGGAGGTGTGTGCATTGGCCATTAATAGCCAATAGGGATCATTAGCCATTATTAGTATTATTAGTCAGAAATCCTTGAACGACCCTCTTTATCAAACCGACCAACCGGATTTCTCGTCCATCTCTGTGGGATCGGCGATTTTGTCCATGTCCGGGGTCAAAGTATTTTGTTGTTAATAGGGTATATGGGGTTAGAGAGAATTTTTGGGACCAATCATTATTATCGTTGGGCGCCCCTGTCAGAAGGAATACTCTATGTTATCGAATCAAGGGCGAAGGTCAACGGAACATTTCAAACAAACATAACGTCCCGGCAAACTGGTTCGGAGCCATCACGGCAGTGAATGCATAACCATGATAGCAACTGGCAGCTGTGTATGAAAAGCTGTGTAAGTTGATGCTATCGTGCTACGTCTATGGTGCTTTAAAGATTGACAGAGCAACGCGGAGACCTGGGAGACGACGAGTGACCTGTGTCTAGAAACTCAGGCCATTTGAGCCAGTATCAGTTTTTAAAACTCAGGCCATTTGAGCCAGTATCAGGTTTTAAAACTCAGGCCATTTGAGCAATAGCAGTTTAACCTAGCGTGCTAGCGTCATTTGGATCCCAAAATAATCGTGTAACCTGGCTGCCATTCCCTCCGATTCTCCTCCTTTGCACGAACATCCTCCACAGCCCGACCACCTCCTCCGCAGCCCGACCACCTCCTCCGCAGCCCGACCACCTCCTCCACAGCCCGACACCCGGAGAGCCATTGACTCACCCTCGCCGGCCAGATACAACGAGATCGACTAGAGCGGACTCTGCCGCGTGCTCCCAACCTCACTTATGACATCATCATCTATCGCAAGTTCCCAATACCTCCCCGAGGTCCCCAGGGTCCATCGTTTCGGTGACGGTTCGTCGAGCGACGGTGAGCGAGCCATCAAAGCCACGCCAAGCACTCGACCCGTTTAACCCCTCTCCAACACCTCCCAGTCTCTAACCCCGACTACGCTTCCCACCTCCGTAGGCTCGCGCACCCCGTCTCCCGCCTTGCCACCCCCCACCTCGCCACCCCCCACCTCGTCGTCATTTTTGGGACACTCGACGACTGTCGGCAGCTCAGAGGCCGTCGCAGTCCAAATATACCAAGGCTCCGAGGAGATTAGCAATGCCGAGCCGGAGTCTAACGAGAAAAATTCAGCGTTTGATGGAAAGCCGCAGAGCTACCAGATACGCGCGTTGGTAAGTCTGGCGCAGTAATGATACAAGGTCGAAATCGAAATTGAAGATTAAACTTTATCGTGCCCCCAGGCCCGAAAAACCCTCGCGTATCAGAAGCGCCAGTACCTTGTCAACATCTGCTGCGTGGCACTGTGTCCCTTGATCATGGTCGTCGTGTCTTTCCTGCTGGGTTTCATTGTCACCTTGTTGATTAGGAAGGCGGGACCTGCGAATGGTTTGTTTATTTATTCCCATTTTTTTGGCCGTTGCACGATTTGGAAAAACCTTCCTAATATCAATTGTTTCACCTCAACCCACAGTTTTTCTCACCTGCTCCAAGGTCGACGCCACCGGCTCCGACGGCTTCCCCCTCACTGGCGTCAACTCGACCCTCCCCTCCTCGTTGTGGTCCGATATCCCCAACGCCCCGCACGACTCTGACTACGTCAATCACACCAACTACTACATCGTCTCCGGCACTACTAGCGCCACCGTGGGTTCCGGCTGCGTGCGGTGGTTCGAGCACAACTACCCATATCGCGCGCCCTATGAGGTCGACCCCGGAGTCAAAGATCCTAGGATGAGGATGGACACGTGAGTATTGCGTACTTTTAATAGGATCATATATCTATATCACTATTGCCATCCCCTGACCCATCTATCTCCTTACCCAGCACCTTCCGTCCGGACCCCCCCGGCGGTTGGTTCGGCCTGAGCTCGCTCACCTTCCCAGCCCACCTCTCGCAATACCAGACCTTCCCATGGGCGTACGTCCTCGACCTCCCGGGACAGGAATCGGGCACGCGCCCCCCCATCTCGGCCTTGTCGCAGAACGACATTCTCAGTCTCTACAACAATCCAGATTACGCGAACGTGACCCCCGGTGTCGCTGGGTCCCCCTTCCCGGGCGATAGCTCCACCGGATTGCTCGGGGCCATCGACTATAACCTCTATGTTAACTACACCGTCTCCGGAAATGAGCAGTTTGCCCTGTCGGGGTTCGTTCCCGTGCCATATTACGTCAAGATCAATAATGGTAATACTAAGGATGATATGAATGCGTTGTTGACGCAAAAGATTATGGAGTATGTTAATTTTTTGTTGGTTGTGGGGTTTTGTTTTTTTGTTGGTTGTGGGGGATTTGTGAGAGGGGAGGGAGGAATGGCTGGTCCGTAGGATAGAGAGTTGATACAGTGAGACTTTGAGTGGGATGCATCTGTTAATGTCCTGGAGTTTCATTTCGGGGAGGATAGCGTTGTCGCACGTCGCGTTGGAGATCGAAAGGCGACCCTTGCTCAACGGAAACTGACCGTCCTGTGCAATCCATCACCACACCTGCGAATTATACATACAGAACGGTCAACAGCCTCTCTACCGTCGACAAAACCGCGCTTCTCAACGACTCCGCCACGCAGCTACAGATGTACGCGCCGCTTCTCTTTTTGTTTAGTTTGTCCTTTTGTGAGTGAAATGTATGCCCATCAGAACCCTTTCATACCGATCTTCTTTCCCATTCAGGCTCGCCTTCTACGCCAACATTTCCGACATCGTGACCAAGATGCCCTGGGGCAGTAAGTGGTCATAACATATCTTCCATCCATCCCTCACCATCGTTGTGTCGTCGTCTCCTCACGAACTCACTCCCCCAACCTGTGCAGACCTCATTTTTGAATTAGTTTCCCCTAGCACCCGCCAGTGGAACTACACTATGCAAATCGGTACCGACAAGCGCATCAACCTCGCTGCGTCTTACCCGTCACAGGGATTCAGGAGGTTTGCGCAGCAGAGCATGTTGAGTAATGCGTTCTGTGAGTAGTTGAATGTTGGCGGAATTGGAGGAGGGGCTAGTGGTGGGGATATGAGGCAAGCGTGGATATCGAGGATGTCTGGTCCCTTTGATTATCGTGATCACTGATTCAAATGTTTTTGATTGAGCAGTGAGGTCGTCGAATACCACGTCCTACCGCAACGCGACCATCACCCATGGGTACAGGGTAAGGCGAATTGTATCTTCGTTTTCTCCGTTTTTTTACCGCCGATATATATTATCTGGTCTTAACTTTCACGTGTCGTAGATTATGCCCAGTCTGTACTCTACTATGGTCAACCTGCCCATCGGGTCGCTTGCTGGAAGGATTTTATATCCTTTTGGTGAGTAGGCCTTTGTATATTGTTTCGAAATGTCGATGTGATGGTGTAGAGATCTAGGCGTTCTGGACCGGGCAAGAATGGTGGATTTTGTTTTAACATATTTCGAGTTTTCTCTTAGGTGTGTCGTTCCTGCTGCCCATTTTTGTCATCGCACTGGTGAAGGAGAAGGAGGAACGTATTTTGGTCATGATGAGGATGGTAGGTATTGTGATTTTGGAATATTGGGCAATGTGTTCTGAGGGTGGGTTAATATGACCGTTCTTGTGTCAACAGCCTCGACCTATCGAACTTACACCGCACGTGCTTCTCGCCTTAACCTTTCCAGAACGGGCTGAAATCGTACACCTACTACCTCACGCATTACATTCACTTCTACATCCTCCACATCCTCTCGACCATCGTCTTCATCGGCTCCGGACTGGTCTGCCACATGGAGTTCTTTACGCGCACGGACCCGGGCGTCTACATCCTTCTCTTCTTTATCTGGGGCCACACCCAGAACGCCCTCGCCTTCTTCCTCGCCGTCCTCTTTAATAAGAACCGTACCGCCCTCGTCATCACCTTCCTAATCGTCCTCTGCGGCGTCATCGTCAACGAGGCACTCGACTTCCTCTTCACCGACGGCGCACCCGCTGGCTACTTCATCTGGCCACCTTTCGCTTTCTACCGCGCCCTCTCCGTCATCAATCAGCAGTCCGTCGGAACTCACCCCATTGCATACCGTCTTTCGGATCTACAAGGGAACAACGAGGTTCTATCTGCGTTCCTGTACCTCACCTTCGAGGCCTTCGTGCTCCTTGCTTTAGCAGCGTACCTCTCCGCGGTGCTGCCGAGCGAGTTTGGAGTCCGCAGGAGGTGGCACTTTATCTTCTCCGATCCGTACAAGGCCTTTGTTGAGCGCGATCAGAAGAATGTCGACAGCGAGATTCGTGAGCTGGATGAGGAGGAGGTACAATTTGAGGATATAGATGTTAAGGCTGAGAGGGAGAGGGTTTTGAACGAAGAGCATCCATATGATAGCCCATTGGTTATGAAGAGGATGAGGAAGGTCTATGGCGCCGGCAATAAGTTGGCGGTTAAGGATGTCACCTTGGCGGTAGAACCGAATATTATCTTTGGGCTTTTGGGGCCGAATGGTGCAGGTGCGCGAAACGTTTCCTTTCATTTTCCTATTGTTAGGGTTGAACCTACTGCGCAGATTTTTCCGAATCATGTAACGTACGTAACTCATCGTATATTCCCTCTCCTTCCACAGGCAAGACGACCCTAATCTCGATCCTAACAGGCTTGTACGAACCCAGTGCCGGGCAAGCGAGGCTGGCGGGCTTCGACATCTCGACGGAGATGTCGGACGTGTACCGCTCCATCGGCGTCTGCCCGCAGCACGACATCCTCTGGGACGACCTCACCGTTGGTGAGCATCTTTACTTCTATGCCCGCCTCAAGGGCGTGCCCCCAAATCGCGAGCAACAGGTCGTCCAACAAAGCCTGCAGACCGTCAGCCTCGTACCATTCGAGAATAGGTTATCTAAAGGATTGTCCGGGGGTGAAAAGCGGAGGCTGAGTATTGCTATTGCGCTCATCGCGGACCCCAGCGTCGTGTTTTTGGATGAGCCTACGGTGCGTTGAATGGGTTTGGATGTGTGGGTGTGGTTGGTTGTGGTGGTTGTGTGGCTGGTTGTGGGTGGTTGTGTGGCTGCTTTCAGTAAGTTTGGTGACATTTGAAGGTTTTGGAACTTACACGAATTTCTATCTCCACTCAGACTGGTCTCGATCCTGAAATGCGAAGGTATGAGTGTAGTACCTTTTCTTCACCGCCTTTTATTTACACAGAACATCTCATCATGTATGGAGTTGAACGCTTATTCATCTTACCATCATGTTCATTTTCAGGTTGATTTGGACAATCGTGAACGAGGCCAAGCAAGGACGCACCATCGTCCTCACCACTCACTCAATGGAGGAAGCTGAGGTGCTGTGCAACCGGATCGGTATCATGGTATGTTTTCACAAAACGCGGTTTTTCCGCCTTTCTGTCTACGGTTTGCGATCCTTTTATCTTGCATTGCTAAACAAATCGTGTCTTATGGCTCGGATCTCTTTTAGGCCAAGGGTACCCTCCGCTGCATCGGTAACCAGCTGAGACTCAAGGAAGTCTACGGCCGCGGGTTCAAGCTCACGTTCACATGCAAGCCCGAGAACACCCGGCGGGCGACTGCGTGAGTGTTATTTTATATCTTTCTTTTTTTTTTTTTTT
>RBNI01002790.1:0-17498 GCA_003990745.1 Jimgerdemannia flammicorona | reverse complement strand
CCCCCCTTGCACGGATCGTATCGTACCGCATCTTATTCTGGAATATTGACCTTTTGGAGGCCAAAAACCGCAGTGGTTCTTAATCTTAAAGAAAATTTCCTTTTTAGATTTTCTTGCGGATGGAGCGTATTTGTCACGCACGGCGTTGGTCATAATCTTTCGGTAAAGTCCAGTAAAATGGTCAAGGCAACGATTTCTTTTGGGGCGTTTCGCAATGCGCGGTTTCGGCCTTCCTATCGTTTTTGCAACCTTTCGATTGATGATGTCAAATCGGCAAGTCCAAAACCTGAAATCTACCATCATTATGCTACACGTGCCGATATCTACAGATGCCACACGGGACGACATCTGGCTTTAGAACATTGACCATTGCCTCCCAGCCGCTGTTCAATTACATAATATTAATATTGATTGATGCGGCCTCCCACAGCAACTTTTCGGCAAATTCGTTGTTCCATCTCTTTGAGCGCGGCCCAGATCTTACTCGTCGTTTGGTGCGAAAACGCATGTTGGCGATGGCAGCAATAATACAGGATTAGGGGAAACTGATCGGACGTAATGTAGCAATAGCAAATTTGTGGCAAACAGGTTGGGTTCGGTGGTATTAGGAGTCTGGGTGTGAAATTCGGCAGAAATGAACCCATGTATGTGATAATAGGAAGCGACCAAGAAAAAAAAAAAAAAAAAAAAAAAAAACCCCCCTTGGTAGCGTCGTGTGTGTTTTTATGATTGAGATGAAGTTGGAGGCCGATGTGGATTTGATAAAGGGCCTTTGGAGGTAGGTCGGCGATTTTGTTTTCGTGAAATTTTGTCGTTAGGTAAATTGCATAATATCTAACGGCGTTTCTTTGTATTAATGTAGTCCTATAAACGGTGATATCATTCTCGTCCCAATCATTGTACTGGTCTTTAACTAAGTGGCTTTCCCTCGTTCCCTTTGGCGTTCCAATGCGCGTTTGCAGTATATTCTCAGCACCGAAATTCTCTTCATTCAAAGACTGGTGCAGAGGAATCAGAGTTCGAATTGATTTGATTCGCTGGCTTTGAGTTTTGAGCAACAGGACACCGTCCGGTAACCGCATAGCAATTGATTATCACAAAACCCAGTGGGAAGGAACCCCAAGGAGTGGCTTCCCGTCAAACGCCTTTTCCTCTCCTTGATCATCGACTATCGATTTACAGAGCCTTTTCCTCGTCATCGAAAATCGTTATCTAATATGCGATTACTAATTCCTGATGCACCTCCGGATAACCTCCCGAGAGATGAATGTTTGATTTTCATCTTGATTCTCATCACATCAAACCCACGAAGCCAGGAAGCATCACCCGTCGCGAACTGCCTATTTGTCTCCTGCGCCAAGAAAATCATGCAATCTGCTTGGTGCCTGTAGCCGGGTGTACGCCTCCGCGGGTTGCCCCTTCCGTACCTCGCAGGTATCACGCGAACCCTCCTTCGACACAACTGACTAGATATGGAAATTATTCTCAGGCTAAAGCGGCTGACGTAAAACAGCTGCCTCATGAGGATCGGTGACGATGTTTGGCGGGCCAGCCCTGAGCCTGCAATTCCGGGGGAGCCCGAAAGGGCTGGTGATGCGTAGCACTACCACAAGTTGACGTCAGGGCGTGGAAACTGGCCCACGTGACGTATTACTAACATCACCTACTTAAATATTGAACCTTAACCCTCGTTGGCGGTGACGTATTTCCCCACAGCCCTTCCAAACTGTAAACCGCACGTTTGTTCGCCATCAACGTGATGGGTCTTATTAATCGCAGATCCAGGCGTGGCGCTGTGTTACGTGGGGAGCGTTCGCCATGGCCACGTTTCGACGCATTTTTGTCCATATTATTTGGGTATACATAATCGAAAAAAGGTACCACCAATCCAGATAGGCCATAGGGTACTTTTTAATAAGCTTCACCTCATATGGTCAAGCCGGTGGTAGTCATGCATCAAATCGATAGGCGTGAATATATTTCTCATTTATTTACACCAGTACTCATGATCGTGGGCGTCGGTGCAGTACTGACCCGAGTGTCTACTTCTCTCACGCGACATTGCACGACAGGAGAGCGCGATCCATTTATTGTCGCTCGAGTTCCGAAATTGGCCACAAAGCGGGGTTGAAGTTTTTTACCCACGGCAAGTACTAGCTACCGTCGACGGGCTGCAGGATAGGAAATGACTGTGCGCAACCAAAGTGATGGCTGTTATTTTACCCACATGGATATTCACATCAGCAACTGGAAGTGGGATCGACGCCTCCGCGTGTTTTGGACCAATGCGTGGGATTGTTTGGGATACGATATCTACCTAGCCCTTGGCATCAGACCTAAATTTTTTACTCCGACCACTAATATGTGTTTTGGGTATGTGTTTATGGCTGATCGTTCGATCAATCACACAATGCTCGACTTAAACAGGGCAGCTGCACGGGGAATCAGGAGGATCCCTGCATTTCAGGAATATTAGAGTGGTCACGGCTGAATTGCGCGGTGTGTTGGCCCCGCGAGTCGCGGCCAAATCCGACTATCATTTCCTTTTCGCCCAGGGTTAACCGCTCCCACGTTTGAGCAACATTGGAGTTCTCAGTTTGTCACGTTTGTGTGATATGGATGTACGCTTGGTTGGCTTTACACAAGTACACCCTAAATCGTTGGCTGTGTCCCAAAATCGATCGGAAGCTTGTCGGCGACATCCTTTTGGTCGTGGCGGCCGTTGGAAGGGGTTAACAGCGTTATTCATTTGTTCCACAGTGTATGGGAAGAGTGGTCACTAAATTTGTACTTGCAGGTCGGCTTGTCCTTGCGGTCAAAAACACCGCAGGACTGTTTTTCGTTCCATTTGATCCCAACGTAAATTGCAAAGAACGGAAGATTCGAAGCAGATCAGTTTTAAACCAATGATCGTGGGTCGTGCGTAAACAATATCAGTGATCGTAATTGCCTGAATAGGGGACGCCACGCGAAATTAGCTTAAGGGTCCAAGTGTGACCACTCACAGGCGCCGTGTCACGTGATAGAAATTTATGACGTTGCAATACGGGCCGTAGATCGTCGCTCGGCAATCCCCTTAAGGCTGGTTGGCTGGTTGGGGAGAGAAAACCTGTCAGACAGATTTAGCAATGTTTTTTTTTTTTTTTTCCTTCGCACGGAGCCGTCGTAGGCTAGCGAAGAGCCGCATCTAGTGCGGGCCGTGCCCACGCTCACCGACGCTCACTGAGCTTTGGCCCCAAGGCCCGCGGCCAATAGCCAAGTGTTATTGAAGATCAGGAGCACGGAACCCAGTCCAGGGATGATCCAGGACGGAACTGCTGGTATTAGCCCGTGCTTCTGGATCTTTTGTTGCCAATGGCGTCGATAATCCTGGAATCGTGGCGGTTTCCAGAAGCAAAAAAAAGAATTTGTCAGTTGTTAAGCATTTTCCGGGAATGGAGATTTCATAATCAAGTGCCACCAGATTTGTGACTTGGGAGATTCGACGATGATATATATAACCGCATCGTATCGACAACCCAAGCACTTCAGACAACTCTTTGTTGCCAACATAAAAACCCAACCCAACCACTCAACCGCCAAACTGGAGCGCCAAATCATTTTCAAGCCTTTCTTCCTGCACTGCGGAGCCTCCGACGCGCTCTGCCCAAAGCTTCCCAGTCTGATTCGTCGGCCCAAGACACACCGCAAGCGCAAGGCGCGTACCCCGCCTATGTCAAGCCCAGTTTCCCAAACGCGTCGGACACCCGAGCCGAACCCCACGGTCTCCGACCTGGAGCGGGACTTGGCTTTTACCCAAGACCAGCTCGCCACTATCCTAGTCATGCTCGAGAGCCTGCGCACGGCCTACTCGTCGCGCTCGCCCTCGCCCAGCTCCATGCCCCGCACATCGAGGCTTGAAGATGTGGATCGTGAGCTGCTCACCGCGTACGATGATATCATGACGCAAGTCAATCATCTTGAGAAGAGGATCGCCACCTTGGAATCGAGGTTGGAGGAGGCCCGCACGGAGACGGTGAAGATGGAATTCGATGTTAAGCCCGAGATCAACTACCTCGATGAATTCAACTGGAGCTTCGATAGCGTCTAAAAGCAATTCTTAAGGCACACAGTGCGGAAAAAAAATATGCAATCAATCAGTGGCACAAACACCCTTCCTCTCCTTCAACCTAACTGGCCGACGACGAGCAACATCGTGCAAGATTAGCAGGAGTCACCTTCGCGCTCACCGATATGGGCACCGGTGGAATCAGACAATATTATAAGAAAGACAATAATCGTGGGACAGGCACGATAGGAGTCGTAAACAACAAAAACAAAATACCCCACCTACATACCCCCACCTACATTCCTTTGACAGGACATAACATTAGATTAGGCTGAAGAGAGTTGCAAAATGTATATATTATCTAGCGTAGACAATCGCTTCACCTCTTGCACTCTCCACGGGGGTCGCCGATAAAAGTAATAGAAGGCTTCCACGCGAGACAAAGCGTTAAAACCCAGTGTACATATTAGAACTTAGAACCACATATACACATACAGCAAGCAAAAAAAAAAAAAAAAAAAAAAAAAAAAAAAAAATTTTAACACAATAAAAAAAAAAAAAAAAAAAAAAAAAAAAAAGACCGCCATAATCATAATCTTAGATGGGGTAGGCGAAATTTTTCCCCAGGCCCAGGAAAGCGAGCCGCGCTTCGACAGTGATAACCTCCTTGGTGCGACGCAAACAAACACAAATGACCCCGTTGTGTTGACTCTATTTGGTGAGGAGGTGTTGGGTCCACGTGTCTGGGCCCTCCCGATTGACACAGGCTGGATAGCACTTGGATCCCCCCACGCTGTCGAGACTGCGACGGACTTTGGTGGTAGTAATGATCCATAGCATTGGGCGAATTGCAGAATGCTCGATAAAATTGGTTGGCAACGCGCCTCTCTGTTTCCATTTCAATATCAATTTCCGCCCGTGGGAATTGCGCCCAGATCACGTGAGTGGCTTGTTAAAAATCTTTTCCGTCTTTCACGTGATCTAAACATCTCGACTGGAACGAATTCTACGACCGTTTGGAGAGAAAGCGCAACCATGCGGTTCATTGGTGAGTTCCCTTTTCAGCCGATTCATGTGTTATACCGACAATTGTCTAACCACGCATTCTGTTGTTCTGGAACAAGACATTGGTGTCAATTTGACCGATCCAGTTTTCAGAGGCATCTACAGGGGCAAGCGTAGACATGCTGGTAGGCGTAGGGTTTTTGGATCTAGCTTGCGGTCAACCTCATGATTGATCTATTGTAATTACATATGGCGCACAGACGATTTGGAGCATGTCCTACAGCGTGCCACAGTGGCTGGTGTGGAGAAGATGATAATAACCGCAGGTTCAGTGACGGAGAGCGAGCAGGCCTTGGAGATCGCCAAAGCCCATGGTAACCATACTAATCATAGATCCCCTTGCTCTTCTGATCCTTTTTGAGTTGCGATGGGAAAACAAATCTCATCTCCGCTGATTACTAACGAGGCGCATGCGGATACAGGCTTGTACTCAACCGTTGGCTGCCATCCTACACGTTGCCAAGATTTCGAGCGGCACCCTGATGGCCCTGAGGGCTATTACATGCAGCTAATGAACTTGGTGATGTCGGAAAAGGCTAAAGGAAAGGTGGTTGCTATCGGGGAGTGTGGTTTAGGTAGGCAAACCCTGCGCGGAAGTCGAAATTTCGTTCGCCGCCAAATAACTGAAACCCCTTTTCCGCGGAATAACGCCTTCTCCCAGACTATGATCGCCTCGAGTTCTGTCCTAAAGAGGTACAGCTGCGGTACTTTGAGCTCCAATTTGACCTCGCCGCGGCCGCGGGGCTGCCGATGTTTCTGCACAATAGGAACACAGGCGGTGACTTTGTCGATATCCTTTCCATGTGTGTCATTCCGTACCAGGATTGTTTGGGCTTCCCCGTGCCATTGAAGTCCGGGACACGAACCTATAAGCTTCCTTGACATATGAGTTTGGAATTTGGAATACATCTAGTGCAGAAACATCGTCACAAGTTCACGACGGGTGTGATGCATTCGTTCACAGGCAAACTCGATGAGATGGAACGCGTCGTCGCATTGGGTTTGTACCTCAGCATCAATGGATGGTAAGTCGGTTACGGGATGACAAGACCAATTAGCGCAATATCCCTTGCCTTTTTCTTGCGCGGTGTTTTGGCCACCTGATCACACGGACATATCGATTATCCCCACGAAGCTCACTCAAGACGGCAGAGAACCTCGAGGTTCTCAAGCGAATCCCAGAGGATCGTCTCATGATCGAAACAGGTCCGTGTGTTTTTCCACCCGCTGTCGGTTTTCGATTACACGTGGATAATAATCCTTCCGTAAATGCTTGTGTCAGATGCGCCCTGGTGCGACATCCGAGCCACCCATGCATCCTCCGCATACCTTGACAAGATTCCCACAACGGAAGCGGTGTTGTACGCACCTCCGCGCAAGGCGATGGAGAGGTTTGAGATTGGCTGCATGGTCAAGTCACGAAACGAGCCTTGCACGGTTGGGTAAGCATCACGTTTTGTTTACATTGGGCATTTTTTTGGGTACTCGTCCCGATCCTCGGTTCGCCATTCGAGCGTAGTCTCGACTATCGACGGGTGGAACATGTAACGATTCGTAAATTTCCAATTCACATGTCCGACATTCATATGGTGTTTTTTATTTTATTTTTATTTTTATCTACTTGAACTTTGTTGACCAACGTTCGCTTATGCTCTCTTGTATTTAGCCAAGTCCTTCATGTTATGGCTTCTGTACGAGGTGATGACCCCGAGGCATTGGCCGAAACTGTGTGGAAGAACACGGAAAAGATCTTCTTCCCAAACGATCTAGTTCGTCACGATTCCGTATGATTGCTAGGATGTCAATAAACCGGTGTTTCGGATATGGAATGGATCGTCTAGCTCACATTCGAGCGGGTCTCATGATGGGATTATTATTATTATTATTATTATTAAAATTTAATAAATAAATAAATAATGGGGAAAATATTCTAAAATATTTGGGAGTTTCGCGCATATGCACACTATGTGGGTTCTACAAATGAAACTTGCCAACGGGCATCCTCGATGTATATAGAAGGTGTCAAATCTGGTTCCTGGATATTAATTTTAAAATTAATGAACAAGCACCAAGCACGAAACGCCACGCGCACTGCTGCATCTTTTTTTGCCCGAACCGATTGTGCCTTCCACAAGTTTCGGTATATATTGTATATATTGCAATGATCTGGGCCCCCTCCAAATGACCAAGCACCGCAATCTGGATGGGAGAAGCACCAAAAATGTCTGTTGTTTGGCCCGATGATTATCTTTGATGCCACCTCTTCATTAGATTCGCCTTGCGAAAATTGGAACCGACAGGCCGGGCTGGATGGAAACCGTCACTTGGGCAATCGCAAACCAATCCAAAGACGAAAAGTGATGTGTGGTCCAAAATGAATTCTCCGAGATTACAGATCCTCTCGTCAAATTGCTTCATGTCGCACCGCCCGCCACACGGAAAACCTGGAAAGGAAAATCAGAACTTCGCCACAGCCTGTCAAACGGACCAAGCGGATATTATCCCTGGCGATCCGGTTTTGCGCACACAAACACGTCTATCCTATGACTGCTTTGGCTTGGGTGACGTGTGTAGCACCCTGGTGACGTGTGGCCGTGTCACGGATTGTAATCTTCACCATCCGATAGATCCCACCCTCACAAAAGTCGTCCAACGTGAAACAAGGCTGTTTGTGTATACCACACATCATACAACCGAACGGAGGCATTTCCCGATGTTTCTTTTTCCGGTTAGAAGAATGGTGATAGGGGAATCAACCCCCCCACTCATACTGAAAGAATGGAATAGAATCATCTGCGGGAATAAACGAATAAATACCCCTTTCCAACTTACATAATTATTTCTCAGGCAAGCCACCACGCTCAAAGCCGATCTGAGTCTTTTGTGTGCGGCGTGAATCTCTCCAATAACACGCGGCCTTGGTAAAGGCCGTCCGTGTGGGGTGGGAGAGATGCGAGCAGAATAGATGCTTTCCCTTGGTAAAGGCTGTCCATGTGGGGGGGATGCGAGCAGAGTGAATATGTTTGTATCGATTGTCCGCCAGTAACGGCTGCTGCATATCGAGGGGGCCTCGTAGCAACCGACTCGACGTTTGCAAGGGTTGCGAATCAACATTGCCCAATTCAACAATTATGAGTACATGTGACTGGGTCACACAACTATACAGCAAACAGGTATGGATGAGTAAAGATACCTACCCGTCCGTTATTATTTGATATCTAAAAAGAGTGTTTTTTTTTTTTCGCTTTGAATCATGTTATCACCGTCCAATATATTGCGCCGCCCGAACGATGTTCTAAAGTACCATCATTCTCTGCGGTCACGTTTCTGGAAGCATCAAGGTGGTTCCATATGTAATAAACTTTCGCACGTGCTGGCGCGCCAAATATTATGGCTACCCCATATCTCTTGCTCGTCCTTCATCTTACCATGGCACAAGAATCTGGTAGCTCAAGCTCTGACCCCCCACCATGGGCATTTCACATCTTCCTCTGCGACATCAAGTCCAAGCTCTGTAACGAGTGGAAGGAGGAGTTCACCAAGACGCCACTGCAACAGGGTAACGCACCCGACGCGGCCAATCAGTCGAGGATAACATACTCGATCCATGAGACCAGGATTGAAGAGCTCGTGCAGGAGGTCACAGCCCAGTGCATCATGTCGCCTGCCAACGGCTTCGGACTTATGGATGGCGGCGTGGATATGAATCTGTCAGAGATGTACGGCGGGACGGCGGTGATGGTGCCGCATGTTCAGAGGAAGTTGGACCTAGAGGCGAGTAATAGTCATTCTTTTTTGAGGTCAAACTTACAGAATTACCTGCCTTTCATTATCTGTCATAGCATCCCCAACTTTGCAGACTGACGCCGTTCTCTCTTTCTCAGTGGGCCGGCCAACAGAACACGGCCACTTGCTGTATCATCGACCTCGACTCACTCCGCACGCTCCTCCCAGATGGCTCAGGCCTCCCGCGCTACCTTGCGCACACGCCGACGATGCGCACGCCTAAAACCCTCGACCCAGACGACGACCTCGTCTACCGCAGCACGTGGTCGATACTGACGTCGATCCGGCGCCACAATATGACGCTCGGTGCAGGCGACGTCCGTATCGACGCTGTCATCCTCATGGGGCTCGGCACCGCCGTCGGAAGGCTGCCCGCCAAGGTATGTGCCACCCAGATGGCTATCGCTTGCCAACACTTCATTGAAGCCCCCGCAAACGGGAACCCGGATAAGGATGTCAACACGAGCCTGGGCAAGTACTTCAGAACGTGGCATTACGCGTTCGAGATTGAGGCGCAGGTAAATGACGCCGTGGAGAACGGTAAAAGGGAAGACACAACCGCTAGAGTTACTAGCTAGGTTCATCAGGTTAAATGTATATCATTACATGTGTGTCCGCCTTTTTCCAGGTTGACCTTGATCGGTGACTAGTACATTTTGTTCATGCAATTGCATGACTCCACTATAATAAAATTGACAGTTCAGATAATAAAGTGTAATTATGGAATATTGGAGAACATCAAAAGAGTGGAGAGAATTGCTGAGCAAGCTATTGGTCGAAAAGGTTCTGTAAGCCAGGGTTGAAAGCTGATGGATATGTTAGTCGCATGAATGTTTGTCATGCAATAATACTATTTTGTCCCGATTGCCTGGGGTGGGGAGGAAAAAAAAGTGAAATATCTGATGATGATGACAAACGGGGGTGGCTGAAGAGGGCCAGGATGACGTCACGCGAAGATAAACAAACGACGATACCACTTTAGAAGAGTCAGCTAACTCGGTTATTAATTAGCCTACCCGCCCCCATGTCGCGCAGCAGAAATCAGAACAACACTGACCGTAACAAGTTTACACAAGACGTTGGCATTAGGGGACGGTATGCCACACACTCTTTTCGTTCTTTTTGTGTATAACCCCAAAACACCTGACTTCACTACCCCCCCTTATTGCCAAACAGCAAAACCGGTCGCACCGCCAAGGCGAACGTGAAGCAGGATGACGACGGTCAAGAAAATGTAAGCGACTTCTACGACGAATCCACTTTGCACCCGGGCGACGCCGACGAGAGCTTTGCAGACGGGGATGATCAGGGAGAGCAGCGCGACGACGGACCGATCCTGCCGGACGATATCAACGGCGATGTCAATCAACAGGAGCAGCAGCAACAGCAGGACCAACCGCAGCAGCAGTCATCCCCAAGAACACTACAGGAGGAAATAGCGGGGGCCCTAGCAAGGAAAAATGGTAACTCTCTATCTTTGTTTTGTTTGAGGACGTGGGAGATTGTAAGAAATATAGTTAAGATTCATTCAGCTTCACATTTTCCTCATTTCTCTCAGATCCCACTGTACAAGCTGAGACTCGGCCTAAAAGGAATGCAGGTATAGAAACCTCATGATACTCTCAGTGTACCTTTCCACCTTTTACTCTCCCTAGTTCTTCAGCCCTTTTTGCACCAACTCGTTAACATTCCCCCTCCCTCTTCCAGACCTAGCCTCCCCCTCCCGTTCCACCCTCCTCGTCCTCCGCAGCGATGATACCCTCCCCTACGACGATGTTCACACGGACGTAGACGCCGGCTCCGTCTCGTCGCTCGAGATTCAGTCCGTACGCAAGTTACTCTTTCCCAATCCGGGCAACACAATGGGGAGCGACGACGAGAGCAGAAGCCGTAACCCCGAGGAGGAAGACGAGTCGGACACAGGCGCCACACCCGCCAAGGCGACGAAAGTCAGGCGGATGAAGAAAAAGGGGTTGGTGCTATTGCGGGACAGAGAGGGAAATGGCGGGAGGGATGCCATGAGACGAGGTAAGAAAACGGAGGAGGAAGAGGACGAACCCGAACCTGAAATGGACGACGAGGGCGCGGCATTCAATCTCGGCGGCGGCGCAAATGGGCGGCGTGGCAGACCCGCGGCGAACGAGGCCGGGGAGACGACATCGGGCACGAGGTCCGGTAGGCGGGCGGCTGCGACGCCCATGGAGAAGCAGCGTGGTAGCGCGGGCGGGAAGAAGGCGGGTCAAGAGGAGATGGAGGAGGAGGATGAAGAAAAAGAAGAACCGCTGCTGCCGAATCGACGCGGGAAGAAGAATTCGGCGGCCAAGAAGATTCCTAAGGCGCAGGTGAAGGCGCCGGCGAAGGCACAGAGGGGCAGGGGCAGGCCATCGCTCGTCAAGGTACCTTCTTCGGAGCCGGAGGAGTACGAGATCGAAAACCAAGGAGAAGAGAAAGCACCGCTGAGCGAACGCGACACAGAAGAGACGCCACCGACAAGGAAGGGGAGATTGCGGTCGATCAAAGTACAGCCGAACGGTAAAGCGAAACCTGCTGCGAAGAAGGGCAGGCCAGCGTTATCCGGAGGAAGCAAGGTGGAGGTTATGGTGAGGGAGGAGGAAGAGGAGGGGGAGGAGGAGGAGGAGGAGGACGAACAAGGAGGCCGAACGGGAGGTAAGGGAAAGGCGAGTGCTGGGCAATATAGTTTCTTTTCGTTTGCTTCGAAGTTATACATTTCTGGGGTTTTAGCCCACTACTGTATCAGTATTCTCACCGTGACAACGATAATTCTTCCATGCACGAACTGTAGTGCGACGTAGCCGACGGACGAAGATTGCGCCCCTCAAGTTTTGGGCGGGAGAGAAAGTGGTGTACGGCAGGCGAAAGTCCGGTATGCCAAGATCCCCGTTTGTATTGCTCCTCCTGTCCCACGTGAACTTCGACAGTTAACACGACGCCGCCACGATTATCAATCTGGTTCTTTTCTGTTCCATGCTTTATTTCTGCCACGACTCTAGGCCCGGCCATCGTCCCCATAATCACAAAGATCATCCGCGTCCCCTCCGAAGACGAAGAAATCGGGATCAAACGCAAACGGCATCCTTCGCACGACGACGTGGACGACAACGAAGATGCGCGGGACCTGGCGAGAGGGCGGAAGAAGCCGAAGGAAGATCCTGTGAATAAACCGCTCCCAGAGGGTGTCGTCGTGCAGTACGGGTCGGGTCAGGAGATCCGAAGGCGTATGTATAACCACATTCGTATTTGACATCCGAGCGTCGGGTATGTGCCTGCGAATATTCACTCACGTACTAACCCGTGATTCCCGCTTCAATGCAGCCATAGCAGTCATTGGCTCGATGCTTAAGCCTAAGGCCGTGAACAACCAGGCGTACATGTTCCAGAAGGTGTTCTCGGAGGGCGAGTTTATGTCATCCGGCATCGTCTTATTGCCCAAGGGGGCAGAGAAGCCGAACAAGAACTCTAGAGCGAGCGCCATGGTAGGCTAGTGTAGTTTGCTTTGGTTAAAGCGCTGGAGTGATCGTAGGAAACGGAAAGAACTGATGGACAAGTGTTCATGGTATGTGAATATACGCACAGGTTTTCTACGTTATCTCCGGCTCCGTACGCGTGACGATACATAAGACTACCTTCGTAATCTCGACAGGAGGGCAGTTCATCGTACCGAGGGGTAAGCACATCTCTCTCTCTCCCTCTCTCTCGCTCTCTCTCTTTCCTCCTCGAATCTCTGCCCATCCTACGTTCATTTTCTACATTTCAGTTTATTTGTTGATCTGATGAGTGGACATATTCTATCTCTCACACAGGCAACCAATATCGCATCGTCAACGTCGCCAATCGAGAGTCTCGGCTACATTTCACACAAGCGAGGGAGATCAATGTCCCCGTCCTTCCGGCTGTGGAGCTAGAGGCCGCGGAGGCACTGGGAGGATCTGGATCGTCGGCGGAGGAAGTGGCAGCGGAGAAGTCATAAACGCGTGGGCGGGTGAGAATAGGGATTGTGGACATATTGTGGTTATTTCGTGTTGGTTATATATACAAAGCGACTGGGGGAGGACCGTTTTTCTTCTTGGGTTGTTCCCTGTAATGGGTTTTCTCGTTCGACATTTTTCTCATTTCTCTTATCTATCCTTGTTTCTCGTCAAATCCTTCACCATGTCGTATCATCGTTTTCACCCTTTACGTTTGTATTTGCTTCGCATATTCTCCGTTCGGTCGCCACACCATTTCGGGGATTGCCGGAGGCCACATAGTCCGTTTTTTTATCCAATCTTTCGACTGTGGCGTGCGTGCTGCGCGCACGCAGGGCAGTCATCACGCCGGGGTACAGGCTAATGGGGTTTGGGTTGTAGGCTTGTGTACATATATCTTAGGCAAGCAAAACTATTGATATAGATGGAATGGAGGATGTCTATCTGTATTATCTGGTTCAAATGTCACCGTTCGAGTTCATATTAATGACCTAATCTTTGTCAAATGCTTTTGCGACCATTCCGGATTCGACAATTGTTAATGTTCTCCGGCTTGCCACACACAATGTATTATGAAAACGCAATATGAGAACCCTTCTATCGAGATATAGTAATGAAATGCATACATAGATTCTCAATTTTTTTCATAGGACGTGGTGAGAGTGTGCTTTCGCATGCTGAGTTAATGGCGGGAGCGTATGAAATTACAACTGGGGATGAGTCAGGAAGGTCGTGTTTTTTTTTTTTTTTTTTTTTTTTTCTGGATGCGCCAGTCAAGTTGAATCTTACATTTCTGCTTGATGTGATACATCGGATGACTGGATGGCGTCGAGATGCAGGGGTTGAACCGAGAACTTTTAAAAGATTGGTGGATATTTCGGTTGAAATACCTCTCGGTTA
This sequence comes from Jimgerdemannia flammicorona, assembly GCA_003990745.1. Taxonomy (NCBI): domain Eukaryota; kingdom Fungi; phylum Mucoromycota; class Endogonomycetes; order Endogonales; family Endogonaceae; genus Jimgerdemannia; species Jimgerdemannia flammicorona. The sequence goes on along the minus strand of RBNI01002790.1, from coordinate 3,713 downwards.
CATCCAGTCAACTCTTTAGTGAAATATCAAAGCATTATGAATTACTTCAAGGATCAACCCTTACGTCGTAAAAAATAAAATAAAATAATAAAATAAAAACTCCATACATCGAACCATGTCTCCTCACGACCTTAGAAGGCGGTCAAGAATGGACTCGACAAGCGATAAGATTCTACAGGGAAAATTGTACTCTTAGACGCCCTTTTTGAACATAAATACTCTGGGGAAGATGTCCTCGCTATGCTGGTGGCCTGGCGGTGAGTGGCGAGCGGCGAGCGACGACGGAAGCTTATTTATATATAATAACAAACAATGTCCTCGGAGGATCTTGCTCGGAGGGAGCTGTCCTTAAAGGTACCAAAGCAGTGGTGGCTAGTAATGGCCAATCCTAGTTATCTGAGTCCGACTCAAGCCATCCGTAGAATTTCAGTGTTCATCGAGGCAAGATGACTGTCATACGAAGGCGCCCACTTCTTTAAAGCCATAAAACTCTGGCAATATATCTGGCTTCGAGATGGCGACGGAGCATATATAAGAATGTCATGCAATAAACAAGATCCAAAAACAATAAACGAGAGGACCATCACAAATCAGAAGCCAAGTTTCGAATAGTATGAAAACATATATAGATTCATACGAAATACTGAACAGAGATAAAGAATTGGAAAGCATTGAGGAAGGCAAAAATAAATAAACGGAAATACATTTCATCTTTAAATCTTTGGATCCTTCACGCCATCTCCCCGGGGTCCGACTCCGCTTCGAACGCTTCGTAATCGACCTCGTCGACTCTGCCTTGCCTGTAAATCAAAACCATTCTCACCGCATGCCTCAATGACCTCCCCAACGGCCTCCCTTGCTCCCCGGTGCCCTGCGTCAGCCACGGTGACTCGAGCACCCTGTGATCCTCAGTCATCAGCACGCCGTGCACGCGCTCCATTCCGCTCGAGATAATATAGCGGACATATCGATCGAACGTGTGACGGGAGGTGGGCAATCGCAATCGGCCAAGGATGGTCATACGGTGTCGAGAGAGCTTGACGGCTAGACTACGCTCTAACATCTGTGCCGTAGTCGTGATGTCGTACAGGAGTCGCTGGGGAGCGGCTCGAGTGCATGAGCCTGTAAGGACAGGATGCTAGGCATGACGGAGAGGTTGGACGCGGCGAAGACTTTTTCACGATAACGTAGGAGGACCGACCAGAGGAGAAACATGGAGGAGACGAGGTGATCTTTCTCGATGGTTGCGGCATCCGGTGGAAGCCCTCAGTGAGATAAATTATATCTTGCACAATGCGCTCCTTGTCAGCGAGGAATTTGTAACGCCGGAAGCCCCGGTCGGGAAGGATGTTGACAAAGGTGTTGAGGGCCTCGAAGGCGACGGTGGTGTTGATCAGGTGGTCGGAAAGTGTGGTTTCGTACTCATCAATAATGTTGTGCCAGGCATAAGTAACAAGGCGGAGGGCGAGGAGCGAGCGGAAATCAAGATTCGAAGCGATTTCGACGAGGGATTCATCGGGAAATGGTGATAACGGGTGAGCCTACCTCAAAATTATGTTATGTCATCAGGGGCCGAGTGGCTAACGCGTCCTCAGGTTTCTCGTATTCTGTTATATATATATATATATATTTTTTTTTTATTTTTTTTTTATAGTCACTCGGACTTCCATTTATTACCGCTCAATCTATAAATACTAATATATATGCACCCACAACCCTTCAGCCTATACCTCTTGGATCCCTCTCTCCACTCTCCATCTCTCTTTGCTGAAGGACAACCCAACCACCCACCACCTGAACCTTCCCTCCACTCTTCTTGCAAATACATGTCACCAGATTCTGATGGCCCCCCCCACTTGGTCCCTGCCCTCTCCACCAACCATTCAAAATGTCAAGTATTAATCATTCCCAATGTGCTACCCTAGTTCTGACTGCAATCTGCTGGCCCTTCTTAAAGATATGAAGCCAATGACTAGCTAGCCTCATCCAAATTGCTAGGGCCCATCTCAATGTCAACCATTCATCTCCAACCCTGTCCACTAACCTACACCAGAGGTCCTCCCATCTCTCTCCTTCCTCCTTCATCAGAGGCTGCAATCTTAGTCTGCTAATAATACTATATCAAAACTCCTCCAAAATCTTATACTCTTCTAGTTAATGTTTCAACATTTGTACCACTTCTCCCTCCTGGTCAATGTTTATGCATTCCTCACACTTATATGTACCATTCATCACTAAATGCTCTGACTGATAGTTCAGCATTACATTCTGCCTTAGGAACCTTCACTATACTACTTAGAACTTAGGGAGAAGCCACTGTATTACCTTCTTGCTCCAAAGCCAAATATTATTTCAGTCCTCTCCAATTCTCACTCTTTGCCACACTTCAGGCCATATGTCCCCCCTTAGCTCCCACAAGCATTCTATTCTATCACCAAGCTGAAAATCCTCCACCAATATACCTCTCAGCAATAGTCAGTCTCATCTCCACATCTATGGTCCCCAGTTCTCCTCTCCCTCATCACTCCTCTACCACAGTTTAATCCTCTTTACACTATCTACCACTTTCCACCAAAAGCTTTTATAATACATTCTTTTACTTCCATCTATGGCCACCATTGCAAGCAGGTCACCAGTCACTCTACAAGGGGAGTACTAGACCTCCCATACCCTCTATATGAGTGGCACCCATTCTTGGCCTCTTAACTCACTTGCTCTCTTCAGTTATCATACTCTTAGGCAATATAGGTACTTTGTAAAGTCTACTAAGCTCAGTATGCCTCTATCAACAGGTAGAGTCAGAACCTCTCAGCCTATCTGACTTTACTACCTGACTCAAATCCAGGATCTCACCATTTTCAGAAAATGCCTGACCACCTACACTGAGAAGTCCAGATGATACCTCACATACCACAGCTTCAGTAGCTAATATACATTCAGTACTATCACCCTTCTTATTAAGGATATATGCTGACCACCCCACCTTAAGAGAATATTCCCCCATACTATCAGCTACTATTCCTACTATACATAGGGTAGAAGGGACCTATATACCAAGAAGTAAATCTCTAAGTACCAGACCAGTTTTCCTACTGGAACCACTATTCCAATCATATTGCTGCCAACTATTCTACTGCCTAGTATCAGAGTCTCACATTTGTACTAGTTGAGCTTAGCACCTAAGTCTCTCTTATACTATTCCACAGTTCTTCTTAATTCCTCTATATCCTCTAATAAACTCAATCCAACCACCATGTTATCCACAAAAGCCCCCACCTTCCAGTTAATTTCCAAAATATTCAAACTTCTAATTCAATACCAGATCCTGTCCAATAGGGACTCTAAAAAAAGGGCATATAAGATGGGTGACAAAGGATTCCCTTATGGTACCCCATATTCTAGCAGAAAAGTCACACTCTTGTACTCATTCACCACCAATACTACTTGACTATATTCCAATAGACTGATTAATAACCTTCTGAACTCTGGGGGAACTCTCATCTATTTCAGTACTCCTTCCAGTCAGACCCTCCTCACTCTGTTATATATCTTCTCCTGATTCAGAAATACTAACTGGTCACTACCCCAGCTACCTGGGCCACTTCAATTACCCCATAGACCCAGACAGTTCTATCTCAGATTAACTGATCACTAACAAATCTCCTCTGCTCTACTCCTAGTATCTGTTTTTTTTTTTTTTTTTTTTTTTTTTT
>RBNI01002789.1:0-17512 GCA_003990745.1 Jimgerdemannia flammicorona | reverse complement strand
AAAAAAAAAAAAAAAAAAAAAAAAAAAAAAAAAAGCCTCTCTATAACTTAGGAGAAAGTAAAGTCTTTTATCAATATTAGTAAAGAACTAATACTATAACAATAATATCAATTTGGGGAACTCTTATATTAATATTAAGATATTTTTACTAACTTTGATAAACTATTATATAATTTATTATACTATTATAGTATATATTGTGATGGTAGAACCAAATTTAGAAGAAGAAAATAGGGAATAGATACTTAATAGCCACTAGTCCCAAATTAGCATAGTCTTATAGTTAGTAGTCTCTAATTTCAACAATTTCTAAATATTTCAAAAGATTCAAAATAAAAGACCCCAATATAGTATAGCATTTTAACAATGTTAAAATATTTTGATACTTTTAAAATAACTCATAACTTAGCTACATATTTAGTAGCAGAATTAGCTAGCAAACTTATATAAATAACCCAATATCTTAGAGTGAATAAACCTCAGATCAAAATAGTTCAAAGCAAAGAGAAAGCAAAGAAACTAGTAAGCCTGCAGGCAGATATACTTTGAACTCACCCACCCCTGCATTCCAAGGACTCTGTAGAGTTAAAGAAAATCAAGTTTTCAAGATACAGAAATCCAACATACTTCTAAGGTTAAGTGTTCACTACATTACAACTTGGTATCCATTGGCTGGTAATTCAAGATAAATTTCTCACTTTAAAGCTTAATAATAAACAACTACCACCATCTGAACAACTATACAAATTGAACCAAGATATCTAGACAAGATAGATATGAGACCACTAGTATTTTATGGTTATACTTCAGACAAGTGAATCATCACCTTCATTGATAATTTTGAGCAATATACCACTGTAAGAAGTCTGATAGTAAGGCTGCAAGTAACCCTCATGTCCTTCAGTCTCCAAGGATCAGCAAGAGCAGCATTTACAGGTAGGAAATGATGATAATACTATGCTAGTAGCACAGAAGACCTGGCTCTGAGCCATATACTATACAGATGAGATCAAGCAGACACTGAAGGATTAGCTCAACACAATATGCCAAGGAATGAGTGAGGATCCAAACACATTCTACACCAGAATCCAATATCAGATAATTCTCACAAATTATGCTATTACCATCAGAGATTAAGTAGCCAAAGTAATCTTCATAAAAGGAATTCACCCAGAGATAGTCCTGGCTATCTGCTCATCACCAATAGTTCTGGATCTGATATAGAAGGTTACCTATGCTCAGCAATACTGGATAGCCAGACACCCACAAGACCATATAATAGAGAGAGTTACTAGAGTCAGAATCAAAGCACCCAAGGCAACCAGTGTGATCTCTATCACAATAATTAATCGAAACACACCTCAACCAAGAGCTACTGAACAATAGAGAAATAGTGATCCTATAGAGGAACTTGCTAAGAAGTTTGCTGAAATGACAGCCTACCTAGAAGATATAGTAAAAGAAATCAAAGGAAGAGACTGCTACCTAGTTCAGAAATTTGCTGCCACCTCAGACAAGAAGAGAGGTACCTGCTATACTTGTGGAGAAGAGGACCACTACTCATATGAATATATGAGTGAAATCAAGCACAAGGCACAGCCAAGCAATGCTACTCAAAATAAGAAATAGGCCAACATCATCACCTTTGAGGAGACTGGGGAATCAGATGAAGAGAAATGAGAAGTTTACTCTACTGAAACTATCAAGAGAGATGTCTATAAACAACCTTACAAGAGGCCACCAGGGAGACCCAAGAAGAACCCTGTGGAAAAACAAATGGAAATAGCTACAGAAAGTCAAGGTGAAGAAATAGATCAAGATATGGAACTAGAACAGGCTGTTAAAGATATCATCTGAGGAACTACTCCAGCCAGTAAAGGAGAAAAGAAGAAGAAGCTTCACAAAACCAAGACCTTCAAGTATGATATCTTCAAGGACCTTAGTCAACAAAAGTTCAATGTAACCTTTGACCAGCTGGCAGAAATACCCACATTCAGACAGCAAATGAGATATAGACTTGCTGAGACAACCAAGAAGTAAGGTTGGAAGATAACCAAGGCCAATGATGTTCAAAATGACTCAGGAAAAGAGAGCAAAGACAACTGCAAGACCTCTGCCTATGTAATCTGTCAGATTGAAGATAGAATCTTCAAAGCCATCATTGATACAGGAGCAGAAGAATACCTCCTCAGCAAGAAAGTACCAGACTGCCTAGGTTGGGAAGTTGAAGAAGCAACCAAATTGGTATTCATTATAGCAGATAGTATAAGAGCCACACCTCTGGGAAAGATCTGAGATATTCCTATCAAGTTTGGAGGAGCAACTATTCCAATGGATATAATTATGACTAATGCAACCAACTATGACATCCTTATCAGCAATCAATGGCTTCACAAAGCCAAGGCAGTAATTGATCTGAATACTCAGAAGATGCAGATCACCTACTATAGACAAAAGATGCAAATTTTCATCAATGTCAACAAAGGAGTCCTGTCTGAGATAGAGGAAGAAAAAAGCAAGCAAGAAGAAGCCTATATAGTGACTACTCAGAAAAAGAAGAAGAATGTTAGATGGATCAGTGAAGAAGACTAGTGCAAGAAGATCATAGAAGAATATACACCACAAGGAGTATGTCCCCATAAAATCAAGATAACTATAGTGAACAGATCAATGACTGCTACCAATATAGCATTAGCATCAGAAGATCTACCAGGAAAGAAGACAGAAGGCTCTCAAAAAGCAGACAAAAGAAGAGGAGGAGAAGGAAGAGGATGATGAACCACCAGTCCTCCTGGAAGACAGTGATGATGAAGAAGAAATCAAGGTCAGGAGAGAATTAACCCTGATGCAGTCCTATCAGAATATAAGTCAGAAAATACAGCCGAAATAGATATTGCTATAGTAGAAGAAACCATACTAGAGTCTCAGACAACTACTCTACTCACAACTGGTCTGGAGATGACCATTCCAAAGAATCATGTTAGAATTCTCAAGACAAGAAGCAGCCTGGCTAAGAGTGAAATTATCATTGAAGGAGGAGTCATCAATTCAGATTATATTAGAGAAATACTACTTATTACTAGGAATCACAATCTCATAATTCCATTTCCAATTAAGAAGAAGGACCAACTGGCACAGATGTTGATCTTCCCAGTTCTTTAGCTAAGAATCATGGAAGTTAAGAAGTTGGAAGAAATGGAAAGAGAAAAGAAAGGATTTGGATCTATAGGAAGAAGAGTATTTATTAGTACCAAGATTACCAAACTGGATCACAAAAAGGAGAAAACTATGAAGAAGCATAGCTACACTATTGGGAATGAATTTCCACTCAAGAAGGAACTTAAGAAGATACTCTATAAATTCAAGGATATCCTAGCCACATATTTCAAGGATATCAAAAAAAAGACCCCATACTACTATTATGATATAGACATAGGAGACACTGAACCAATCTACCCAAAAGCAAGGCCAATACCACTAGCCTACTGCAAATAGCTCAGAGAAGAAATCAAGCAGATAGAAGAAGCCAGTATCATTAAAGAAGCCAGCAGTCCCTGGGCTTCACCAGTTGTACTAGCCTCAAAAAAAGGAAGCAAGCTAGGAGAATTTACTCTGAGACTCTATATGGATTACAGAAAGCTCAACTTGATTACTAAGAAGGATCACTAACCATTACCCCTCATTAGTGACATCCTTGTAACCTTAGGAGATAAAGCACAGTATTACAGCACCTTAGACTTATACTCAGGATTCTACCAAATCAGCATCACCAAAGTAGCAAGTGAAAAGTCAGCCTTTATCACTCTAGATGGAATCTATGTCTACCTGCAAATATCATTTGGAATGTGCAATATCCCTGTGAGCTTCTAGTGAATAATGAACAAAATCTTCCACTATGATATGGAAAGATGTATGATGGTTTATGTGGATAATTTTATCATCTACAGTAAGACAGCTGAAGAATATCTGCAGCATATCCAGCAGATGATGGAGAAGCTGAGACAGCATGGTCTTTACATCAAGTCCAAGAAGTGCAAGTTTGCAGAAATTGAGATTATCTATCTTAGCTATATCATTAATCAAGATGGAATATACACAGACCTCCTTAAGATTTAAGTAGTAACAGTATACCCAAGGCCCACCATGATTACTGAAGCCCAAGTCTTCATGGGGCTTGCCTCTTACTACTAAAGATTTATCAGAGAATTCTCCAACATTATAGGTCCAATCTATGAACTCAACAAGAAGGATACCAAGTCTAATAGACTGGCAGGCAACAAAAAGCATTTGATGAACTTAAAGTCAGACTGACCCAGGTATCCATCCTCAGAAGATCTGATTGGACTCAAGAATTCATCCTGTAGACAGATGCAAGCACTCAGGGACTAGGAGCAGTTCTAGCTCAAAAGAAAGACAAAGTGGAGTATGTTATTGCATACCTAAGCCAAGGAACCTGAGGAGCTGAAAAAGAATATGAATCCTATAAGTTAGAATATCTTGCAGTCATCTGGACTATAGAGAAGTTTCACTACTATTTCACTGAAAGACACTTCACCATTCAGACAAACCACTCAGCCCTCACTTGGCTACTGACCACTGGACAACTCAAAGGAATCTATACTAGATGAATTATGAAGTTGCAAGCATATGATGTAACCATCATACACTACCCAGGAAGAATCAATATAAATATAGATACCCTCTCATAGACACCCCAAAGGACTCCCAACCAGCAAATCAATTATGAATAAGGAGCTCTACTATGGAATTATTACCTATCTGAGATAGTGAAAGATGCACCAACATCTGGAAGAATGAATACAAATGATTATCAACAGAACATGGAAATAATTTGAAACTGACAGAGAAATATTAAAGAAAGAGAAGCTACTAGTCATACCAGAATACAAAAAGGAGTAAGCAATGAAATCAATATATGAACTTGGCCATCTAGGAGAAATTAATACATATGATAAAGTAAGAAAAACAATATGGTGGTCAGGAATAGAGGAAGATATCAGATAATTTGTCAAGATCTGTAACAAATACCAGAAATAGAAATAAGATCAATAAAATCAAGCTCTAGAATCAGCACACATAGAACCAGTACTATTTGCCCACATTGCAATGGATGTGATTGGCCCTCTACCCTTGACTTTGATCAGCAACTGATATATCATTGTCATTATAGATCTTTTCACAAAATGGATAGAGGCAGGACCCCTTAAGGAAGCCAATACACAGTTAATTGCTAACTTATTTTATAAAGAAATTATCTGCCAGTTCAGGACTTCAATATAAGTAACCACAGACAGAGGAACAGAATTTGTGAACCAGTTCTTTGAGGTTCTCTACAAGAAGTATAAGATCCAGCACATTCAGACTACAGTATACCATCTTCAAGGAAATGGACAGATAGAAAGAACTAATAAAACTCTCAAGAATATTATTGCCAAGATCTGTGATAACTATGAAAACTAGGATCACTATCTGTCAATAGCATTATCTGCTCTTTGGGATATTTGATCACAAAGCACCCATTTCATCTCTCAGGAAATACTGTTTGGAGAAGAAAGTTCTCCAGAAACCTTATTGTCCAATAGGGATGCTGTATGGAAATGTATGGATAGAGAAATATGGAGACTATACCAAATTAAAAAGAAGGCTGAGGATTACATAACCAAGACACAGGCACTACAGTGGAATAATGCAGAAAAGATTCACAAGCCTCTGAAGATTATCAAGATAGGAGATAAGGTCCTATTATATCAGAATATGATAGAAGCTTCATGGTTATGAAAACTAGAGCCTAAGTGAGAAATATCTTACCTTGTATAAGATATAAAAGAAACTACCTTTTGGCTATGAAAACTCTCAGGCATAATCATCCCAATAACTATCTACTGAAACTGACTCAAGAAGTACTATGATCAATAACTGAAATATAACAATAGCACTCAAGATCACTAGTGCTGCTCAAAGAGCCATCAAGAGACAATGGAATACTACAGAACCCCCAACTATAGAAGGATCTTATGATAGTATCAAAAGTATCATACAGACCTATCTTTTTTGAATTTTGCACTTCAAGGCCTACTACTATTGGACAGAGTTCCAAGAGTACTTCAAACTTAGACAAATACTCAACAAGAGCCCAGAAATGACTAAGGATGACTGGATTACAGAGTATCAGCTCTCCTTTTTACAAATCACCACTATCAAAAGAATCCATAAGTTATTCTGAGATGACAAACCAGCACTAGCCCACCTGCAAGAAATAACTCCTACTGATTTCAAGCTAGTAAGGTGACACCATTGGGGGACAGTGATACAACAGATCATACAGTATAAATACAGACTATTGAGGCCTGGAAATTTGAATAGATATTTCAGCAATGAGACCATCTATTCAGGAGGAAGTTGTGATGGTAGATCTAAATTTGGAAGAAGAAAATAGAGAATAGACACTTGATCATGATCAGTTCCAAATTAGCATAGCCTTATAGTTAGCAGTCCCCAATTTTGATAATTTCTAAATATTTCAGAAGATTCAAAATTAAGACCCCAATATTATATAGCATTTCAACAATATCAAAATGTTTTGACACTTTTGAAATGACTCATAACTTAGCTATATATTTAGTAGCAGAATTAGCTAGCAAACTTATATAAATAACCCAGTATCTTAGAGTGAACAAACCTTAGATTGAAATAGTTCAAAGCAAAGAGAGAGCAAAGAAACTAATAAGTCTGCAGGCAGATACACCTCAAACTCATCCACCTCTGTATCCCAAGGACTCTGTGGAGTCAAAGAAGATTAAGTTTTCAAGATACAGAAATCCAACATACTTCCAAGGTTAAGTATCTGCTATGTTAAATATATAGAAAATATAGTATTTATTTAAAGAAGTATTATAGAATATCTCACTATTTAAAAATATTTAAGAGAAATCACCTTCAGAAACTCTTAGATAATAAAGTTATCTAGTCATCAAGTAGTCTCTAGACTAGCTATATACTTATTATACTAAAGAAAGAAAGATAAAGACTCTATATAGATTATAAAAAACTCAACTTTGAAACTAAAAAGAATATCTATCTCTTGTCTTGAATTGATAATCTTCTAGACTAATTATAAGATATAAGATATATTAGTAGTATATAGCTTTTTGCTAAGTTTTATAAAATATCTATAAATTCAAAAGAGATTTAAAAAATAACTTTTCTTACTCTGAAAAAAACTATTTAAGTATCTTTGAATATTCTTTGGACTTTATAATATACTCTCAATCTTTTAAAAAATAATAAACTCAGTTTATACTCTATTGATTCTCTATTGTCTAATTATCTATATAGTGTAACAGACCAAAACATACCACCAGAATTATTACTTAGCCAGATGATGTGAACAATTGGCATACTTAACCAGATAACATAGGCTCCCAGCATAACATCCAGTATATTATAATTACTCATACCACTATACTTATATTAGCCAGACATACCAGATAGCAACCAACTTGTATAAATTATACAAGAGATAAGAGTGAATAAACCTCAGTCCAAAATACAAATACCAAAGAAGCCTCTAAAGATTGAATATTGGTCTCCTTTCCACTCTGGTCTACTTTCTGATATAAAGCTTGAAGATTTTGCTACCAAGTTCAAGTGAAGAACTTCACTGCCTTTGGAATTATTGATATACTTGCCAGACTAAGCCTGAAGAACCCCAAGTTTGCCACCTAAGTTCAAGGAAGGACTTTGCTACTGTTTCCCAGTTAAAGCTGCTAATTCAGAAGAATCTGTACCATCTGAGTTATTTCCCAGAAGCCCGCTGATTTAGGAGAATCTGCATCATTTGCCATTTTTGAGTTATCCATATTCCTAGAGAACTCACACCATCCTAGTAGTATTCCCAGTTGAAACTGAACCCACAACATCTGAGTTAACTGAGTTATCTGAATTATCTCCTGCCAAGTTACTTGTTGTTCCCAGTGAGCCAAATTGAGTTATCTGCCAGAAATCACATACTTTTAGAGATCATTGCACTACACAGAGATTGACCATCACTCAAGAAGGAGAACTGCTAAATTGCCAGACCATCACATAGAGATTGTTATACTATACAAATTGTGGCATTCTCAGTTGACCCGAATAAGAAACTCATCACACTACACATGAATTCTACCAACTCCCAGTTGACCCAAGAAGGAAATCTGTTAACATACAAATCACTACTACATCCAGAGAACTGTCCCAATAAGGAAATCGCTTGTAGATATCCAGCTTTTGACTATTATACCACTAAATACCAAGGATCTCAGGAATCTTAAAATATTTTTTTTGCTTTTTAACAAAGTAACTGGGGGCTCAAGCCAAACTATATCAATCCCCAACCTTGTAATTTGCCTCCATTGAGCCAGGCATATTATATTTGGAGGCTCAACTAGAAAGATTTCAAATCAACATAACTTTTCAGCTCACAAGAACCCACAGTCAAACTGGATACATTTGATATAACACCAACCTCTACCACTACAGAAGAACCAGTTATCACCAGCATCTGGACAGGAAGAGAAGTAATCACATCAAGACTTGCCAACTACCCAGCATCAGAAGGATCCCAACTAGAACCAGAAGGCAGTACAGCCCGAAATCCCCAACCAGACCAACCAGACAATACAGGTAGCCCTGCTAGAGATTTTGAAGAACTTCCACAAGAACTAGAAGATCTTATCACATGAACCCAAGATCTCACAGCCAGATGCCCCATACCAGTCCCATTAATCTCACCAATAGAACCTCTACCACAACTCCTTACAGAGTTAGAAGTAGCTCCTACAAGAATACCTAGGCTTATTCCACTCCATCCAAGGTCCAGAACACCATCCTCAAGATACCCCAGCACCTCCATTTCCAGTGACAGTTCAGAAATAAATCGGAATCAGAATCTGAACCTGAACCAGAATCAGAAGAAACTGATGATGAAATGACTACCTCATTGCCAACCTTTGCAGGATACCCAGAGGAAGACCCTAGAGAATTCCTTGATGGAATTGAAGGAATTGCAGCCTTGAGGAATCTCTCAGATGAAAGAAAAATTGCCATCTACAAAGCTCAGCTCAGAGAACCAGCCAGAGGAATTTTCTATTGAATAGCAAATAACCCAGATTCAGAACTAGCAAGACAGATACAAGCAGCAATGTCTTATGAGCTAGAATATGAGGCCATGGTCCACTGGCTCATCAAAAAGTATGCAGGAAATGAAACTTGCCACAAGGCTCAAGAATCCATCATGGGAATGAAGATGAATTTTAGAGAATCACCCAGAGCCTTCTTTATAAGAATTCAGAAGAGAATGTATGCTGCTGGGTTCAATGCCACCAATCAGGACATCATAGGTCCAATGAATGGAATTCCCCCAAACATTGCCCAGCATGTCTGCACCCTAGGTATCAGAAGGCCTGAAGAGCAAGTAGATGTAGCCCAAGAATTCTTTGATGTCAGACAAGGAACTACTTAGAGTGATCATAATAAGAAAGAAGATAAAGAAGACATTCTGATCAAAGCCCTATAAGGACTCCTTTAAGGATAAGAAAGATCTGAAGAAAGAAGACCAGCCAAGGAAGGAAAGAAGGACAGAAGTGAAATCCAAGACCTCAGCTCCAAGTTGGACTGATTGGTTGGACAGATTGAAAAACTCACCATATGTGAAAATCAGAGCTACTAAGACAACAGAGGATACCCACCACAGAAGAGCCAAGGTTATCTATCAAGAGATAATAGAAATTACCAATAAGAAGAAAGAAGATATCCTGTCCAAGACAGAGCCCAAGTACAATGTTTCCACTGTGGACAATTTGGACACTATGCTACCAAATGTGACAACAAAAGAAGTAACCAAAGGGACTCAGAATTATCAAACCAAAGAAATGATATCTAGTACAAAAAGACTGAAGCTCATCCTGTCGAAGATTTTGAGGAGGCAAGCAACAGTGAAGACTACAGTGACCTGGACTTGTACCCTACCAAGGTTACTACTTGGAAAACAGTCTACCCAGCAGAGAAGAGGAAGAGACCTATAGGAAGGCCATCCAGGAACATCAGCAGAAGAATTATCCAAGAAGAGGATAAAGAACATGAAGAGGAGCAGGTAGAAACACCTCCCTGAACCCCCTCACCTTTTGTTCCTAAGATAAATGAGTTGCCACCAGAAGATGAAAAAATGGAACAAGAAGAACAGGAACCTGCTGCTCCAAAGCCCAAGAAGAAGTACACCCTGAAGACTGTGTCTAGAGATATTTATAACAAAGCCTGGCAGAAGATTCAAGAGGCCAAGATGGAAGTCCCTCTCCTACAGTTCCTGCAACTGATACCAGCTGGAGTCTGAAACAAATTGCTGAGAACCACCAGATCTAGCACTGGCCGAGTTCCAATCCCATAGCAAGAACCAGCTTCCATCCCTTTCCAAGCAGCTGAAAGACATGTCAGCACCTACTTATATAGAGATATTGGAGGACAAAAAGTGAAAATCATCATAGACACAGGAGCAGCTGTCTGTGTCATTGCCAAATGATTCTTGGACACCCTCTAATGGTCCATTGATGGACCATCCAACCTCAGCATCATAGTAGCAGATGGAGCCTGAACTCAACCTCTTGGAGAAGTATGAAATATCACCATCTCTCTTGGACACATTTAGTTTTCTATCCCAAAAGCTATTGTCACTGAAGCTGTCACCTATGATATGATTCTTGATACCAACTGAATGAAGGAAATGAATGCAGTTGTTGATATTGGTCAACAAGTACTCAAGTTTGACTACCGAGGCAAGAAGTACAGAGTTAAGATAACTAGCTATGAGCAATCAAAGAAGAAGAAGAAGGTCACTATTCAAGAAGAATATGCCAGTAGTGAGGAATCTACTACAGAAGAGGAAGAAGAATCTGAAGATAGAGATGATCCCAGACTCAATCCCTGGATTAACCTGGTGGATGACAGACCAGAAGACAATGTGTGGGCCAAGAACACCATCTCTATCACCATTGGAGCCATTGCAGGAGAAGCCAAAGGATGCCCTATATGCCTTAAGAGACATAAGTGTTCTGAGCACTCCTCCAAGATCATGGAAACAAGGAAATCGCCCAGCACAGCCTGCCCAGAGTGCAGAAAGAAGAAGAAGAAATGCAGACATATTCCAGAAACACCTGCAACTGAAGCTGCAGAAGTACAAGCGATTTGGGATCAAGAATCATCTGAGGAAGAAGAAACTTCTGACCAAGAAGTCTCTGAACAAAAAGTACCCAAGGAGGAAGAAGTCCCTGAACTCATTCCCTGGGATGACCCTTGATGGACACCACCCAAGAACAATGACCCTTGGAATATAGAAGAAGGACCCAGTACAATAACCATTATCCCTAAGAAAGAAACTTGCCAAGAGAAGGCTTTTCAGCTAGAAAGATATCCACACCAAATGATCTTCCACTCTCCCTGAGACTACTGCTATCAGTGTCATCTGTTGGACCAATAAGAAAGACAGAACCCCCAGAGACCAGAACCCCCAACTACACTTGCACAGTCAACCACCTTTCAAGAAGTTACCACAAGATTACAAAGTTAATTTAGAGGACAAGGCTTCTTCACCCAAACAGAAATATATCCCTTATCTACCCTTCCCCCAACTTATGATTAAGATGGGTACCAATTCCTGAGACAACAAAAGATTAATAATCAGAAACATCATTTCTGAGCAATGAGATATTGCAACCATGGAAGACATCCAGACTGCTGAGATTGCAGACATCAGAAGATCCATCTTAGTCATGATGTTGTAGTCCACACCTTGAAGAGAGGAGATAACTAAAGTCAGATCCGAAAAAGTCAGACCAAGAAGCCAGGAAGAAGAATCCTCAAGATCTACAATTTGGGAGAAGACATCCTAGCTCTCATCAGACATACAACCTGTCAAGGATGGGCAGAAGACACCACCAACTTCATGGAAGCCCTAGACCCTACAGGAAGAAGGGGAACTAACTACCTCTGAGACCCTTCCACTGGAGCCAGATGGCCACACCTCAACCTCAGAGCTTGGAGGCTCTCTGCTAGTAGAGCTTCAGCCTTAGGAAAGCCCAAACTCAGCAAGAATATTGCCCAGTATGTCCTGCTGCACCCCAAGGCCAAACCCCCAACTAAAACCCACCCAGAAGATGTAGGGTATGATCTTCACAGTCTGGAGGATAAATCTATCAAACCTGGGAAAATCTTCATAATCAGAACCAGATTAGCCATGCAGCCACCCCAGGGATCTTACACCCAACTGACCTCAAGGTCTGGACTTGCTGGACAATAAATAACTGTGGAAGGAGAAACTATTGACCCAGGATATACAGGCAAAATTAAGGTTATCTTATACAACAGCAGTGCAGAATGGCACTGAATCATTAGAGGACAGAAGATTGCCCAAGCAGTCTTCATGAAGGTCAAGACCCCACAGTTACAAGAAGTCTCTGAACTAACTGAAGGAACAAGACAAGCTAAGGGATTTGGAAGTTCAGACAGGAAGGAAGTACATCTCCTTCAAGTCAACTATCTCAAGAGGAATGTTCCCCAGCAAGTGTACCAGCAACCAGTCAGACTGCACAAGAATCTTATCCTAGAGCCTGGAGAACAAACTATCTTCGAAATCTTTACACCACCCAACCCCAGGAACCTTTTCTTTGAACCCAAGGAAGATATCCCATACCTGGACATAGAGGGACACACATTCTCTGATAAGATGAATCCAGTACACTCCTGAGTGACTAACCAAAGTTGGGAGACCATCATCCTGCTGAAAGGAACCATCATAGGACATCTGGTACCTTTTCTCAACTGAACTCATAGAGAAGTCTATGAACTAAACCTATCAGGAAATGGCAAAAGGTCTCAGAAGAAAGGAAAGGCCCCTCTGCGACCCAGGAGACAGTGAAGCCTTCCACCAACATTGAAGAAGAATTGACACCTCAACAACAGCAACAACTAGTAGAACTTCTCAACAAATATCAAGATATCTTCACTGCTGATTATGGCAACCTACCATACAATCCATCATATTACCACAGCATAAATACAGAAAATGCAACACCCACCTGGCAGAAACCCTATAGAATACCCCATCACTTGAAAACATTCGAAAAGGAGCACATTCAAGAACTCTTAGACAATGGGGTCATCCAACCCTCTACCAGCCCCTGGGCCAGCCCTATACTTATTGTACCAAAGAAAGGAGGATGGAGACTCTATATAGATTACAGGAAACTCAATTCAGTCACCGAAAAGGATGCCTATCCTTTGTCCAGAATTGATGACCTTTTGGATAGCTATAAGATGCCAGATACTTCAGCAGTATGGACCTCTTTACAAGATTCCATGAAATCCCCATGGACCTAAAAGACATTCAAAAGACAGCCTTTCTTGCTCTAGGAAAACTGTTTGAATACCTCTGAATGCTCTTTGGACTTTGCAATGTACCCCCCACCTTTCAGAGGATAATGAATTCAGTCTATACTCTCTTGATCCACCACTGCCTGATTGTATATATGGACAATTCCAATATCTATTCAGCAAATTTCAAAGAATACCTGCACCACCTAGAGGAATTCTTCAAGCCCACCCACAAGAACCGCTTGAGGCTGAATGCAAAGAAATGCTACTTTGGGGAACAGAAACTTGAATTCCTTGGATTTATAGTTTCAAAAGAAGGAACCCATACAGACCCAAAGAAAACCGAGAAGATCAACAATTGACCAGTATCCAAAACCCCAAAGGAAACACTATCATTCCTGATGTTAGTATCCTACTACAGAAGGTTTATCAAAGACTTTGCCCAAATTACTGCCCCAATCTGAATCCTTCTCAAGAAAGAAGTGCCATTGAAATGGACAGAAACACAAGAAAAGGTTTTCAGAGAACTCAAGAACCACATGACTACAGCACCAATCCTTGTGTACTCCAATCTATAAAAGCCATTCATCTTGTATACAGATGCTTCTAAAGATGGCCTTGGGGCAGTTCTGGCCCAAGAAGGACCTAATCAACAGCACTATGTGATAGCTTATACAAGTAGAGCCACCAATCAGCAGCAGATGAACTATGGTAGCACCAAACTGGAATGCCTTGCAGTCATATGGGCAGTCACCCTGTTCAAACATTACCTCATTGAAAAAAGGTTCACCCTGATCACAGACCATGCAGCCCTCAAATGGCTATTCAACTGCAAGAAACCCACCAGAATCCTAGCCCACTAGATCCTTATTCTTCAGGATTACAAAATCACTATCATTCACAAAGCAGGGAAAGCCCACAACAATGTTGATATACTTTCCCACCAGTCCCAATGAACCAGAAAAAGGGTGTCCCAAGGAACTACACCCTAAAGGAAGCTCCTCAGACCATCAAGGCACAAGAAGACTTTATCCAAAAAGAACATCAGAAAGCCCATCAGGGACAAGCAAACATAGAAGAGAAGCTGCGAACAACACACCAACATTGGCCCAACCTCAGAACACAAGTCCGAGACATACTCAAGAAATATGTGACACCTGCCAGAAGTACCAAGAAAAGAAGAACTATCAAACATCATTACAACCAATTGTACTGCCAGACAACATCTTTTAGAGATGGGGAGTAGATGTAATTGGACCTCTACCAGTTACACCAAGAAGAAACAAATATATCCTTGTATTTGTAGAACATCTGACCAAGTGGCCCAAGGCTTTTCCAATAGAAATCACAGATGCCTTAACCATTGTAGGCCTCCTCCATAGACTCACACTCAGATATGAACCTCCAGAAGAACTTATCTCTGACTGAGGCATGGAATTCATCAACAACATAATTATAAGTTATGTTCAAATTCACAAGATCCACCTCAAAAGGACCACATCATACCACCCTCAGACCAATGGAATGACAGAGAAAATGAATCAGACCATTAAGAAAGGACTTGCCCAAGTCAATCCTACTAATTGGGACCTCTGCTTACCTGAGATCCTATGGAAAATTTGAAACACCCCTGTTGCCTCCACCAAACAAAAGCCATTCAAAATGATGTTTGCCAAGAAAACCAGAACTACTGACCATGAGAATCTTGGAGACCTCCTCAAGAAGACAGAACAGTTACATAATCAAGTCCAAGAACAGATTATCAAAGTCCAAGAAAGACAAAAGAAGTACTATAATCAAAAACAGAATGATCAGGAGATCAAGATTGGAGATCAAGTACTAGTTTGGAGAAGTATGATTGAAACAAATTTTGCCACCAAACTGGAACCCAAATGGAAAGGACCTTATCTTGTATACAACATCAGGGGAACTAGCATCTATTTAAGAAGTATGGATGGATGAACCCTGAGAACACCAGTATATATCAATTGCCTCAAACTATATTTTCTCCTACACTATGAGCCAAAGGATTGATCAGCATCTCCAGACATTAGTCCTTAGCTCCTTCCAGGCCCTACCAGTTCCTTTACCTCAATTCAGCTAAGCCAATGGAAACCCCCTTCAGAAGATCTAAGTTTATCAAGAAAATCTCACCTTGGCCAGATGCCTACTACAAGTCCACCAACTGCAGGTCAATTATGCAATTGGCGAACAATTGTAGAACCTTCCAGCTTCAGAGCAGACCTACATCAGGAACACCACAGGTCTGACTAGGAGAGATACTACTGCTGCAGACAGACTATACACTATTTATAAATGAAATGTTACAGCTCTGATATAGGCACAGTTCTCTCTGAATGACATTCAAGGAATGAACCCTGTTACCTATTTGAGTATCATTAATTCTGTCGAAATTCTATTCCCTGAAGAAGAAGAAGAGCTCATAGAATGGAGTGACCCTAGTACAGACAATGAAGATGATGGAACAGGTATAGATGTAGAAACAGACTATACTTATTGGGATGATGACTGAAGAACAGTCTGGGACAGACTATCCTTCAGTGAGGGCTGATATAATAGACCAAAACATACCACCAGAATTATAACTTAGCCAGATGATGCAAACAATTGGCATACTTAACCAGATGACATAGGCTCTCAGCATGACATCCAGTGTATCATAGTTACCCATGCCACTACACTTATATTAGCCAGACATACTAGATAGGGCCTGTTTACCTGTACAGACTCTGTATACCATACAGACTCTGTATACCATACAGACTCTGTACACCATACAGACTCTGTACACTGTACAGGACCTGTACACTATATAGACTCTGTATACCTACCATAAGTAGCAGATCTATAGTTAGCTACATAGCAACTAGATAATAACCAACTTGTATAAATTACCCCAGAGACAAGAGTGAATAAACCTCAGTCTGAAATACAAATACCAAAGAAGCCTCTAAAGATTGAGCATTGGTCTCCTTTCTACTCTGGTCTACTTTCTGATACAAAGCTTAAAGATTTTGCCACCAAGTTCAAGTGAAGAACTTTGCTGCCTTTGGAATTATTGATATGCTTGCCAGACTAAGTCTGAAGAACCCCGAGTTTGCTACCTAAGTTCAAGAAAGGACTTCACCACTGTTTTCCAGTTGAAGCTGCCGATTCAGAAGAATCCATGCCATCTGAGTTATTTCTCAGAAGTCTGCTGATTCAGGAGAATCTACCTCATTTGCCATTTTCAAGTTATCTGCATTCCCAGAGAACCTATGCCATCCAAGTAGTATTCTTAGTTGAAACTGAACCCATGATATCTGAGTTAACCAAGTTATCTGAATTATCTACTGCCAAGTTACTTGTTGTTCCCAGTGAGCCGAATCGAGTTATCTGCCAGAAATTGCATACTTTTGGAGATTATTGTGCTATACAGAGATTGACCATTACTCAAGAAGGAGAACAGCTAAATTGCCAGACCATCATATAGAGATCATCGTACTATACAAATTGTAGTATTCCTAGTTGACCTGAATAAGGAACTCATTGTACTACATATAAATTCTACCAACTCCCAGTTGACCTAAGAAGGAAATCTGTTCATACACAAATTGCCACTACACCCAGAGAACCATCCCAATAAGGAAATTACTTGCAGATATCCAGCTTTTGACTATTATACCACTAAACACCAAGGATCTCAGAAATCTTAAAACATTTTATTGCTTTTTGACAAAGTAACTGGAGGCTCAAGCCAAACTACATCAACCCCCAATCTTGTAATTTGCCTCTATTGAGCCAGACACATTACAATAGATAATTTCAATATATCTATTTAGTAAATTTAAAGAATATTTATAATATTTAGAGAAATATTTCCAACTTATTTAAAAGAACTATCTGAGACTCTATATTAAAAATACTACTTTGGAAAACAGAAACATAAATTATTTAGATTTATAGTTTCTAAGGAAGAAATATATATAAACTTAAAGAAAACAGAAAAGATCAATAACTAGTTAATATTTAAGATAATAAAAGAAGTACTATCCTTTTTGATACTAGTTTTTTTTTTTTTTTTTTTTTT
>RBNI01002788.1:0-17523 GCA_003990745.1 Jimgerdemannia flammicorona | reverse complement strand
GGGGGGGGGGTCAGCATTGTTCCCTTTATCCCGGGAAAGGTGCAGGTGTTTATTGTCAGGCCCTCACGCTCTTTCCACGCCAGCACCTGTTGAATCACTGATCCTTCGCTGCCACTCTCCATCCTGAACCCCGACCCGACAACCCTCCTCTTCGAAACGGCGTACAGGGCCTGGGGCGAAACGAAGAGCAATCTCGCCTGTTCTCGATGAGCAGCAAAGCAGGAATAAAGGGCCCGGAAATCTTGTTGAGTCGCTGTTGGGAGAAGGCGCAGGGCCTGATAACCGATACATTTTGCACCGAAACAAGGCCAAGGCAATGAAGGTGGCGAGGATCGGAAGGAGGCCAAGATCGAGAGGAGTCGACGACGGCGCAGGAGATGAGATCTGTCTATGTATGAAGGAGGGGGGACGAGGCGAGTCAATCATATCCCTAAATCATTCGATCAATAAACCCTATGGCCATGACGATACAAGCACGATAGTGCATAAATGATTTATAGCGTTCTACGTTACCCATTATTGCTTGTAATTATTGAAGATGCGAGTTTGGTATGACGAGGAAGAAACCCTGCCACCTTACTGAGAAGGGATTTTGCAACAATAAATATGGCCATTGTATCATGCTTACCAACACAATTGGGTGGTGACAACAAAATGTGTAGGATCGACTCATCGGGGTCCCTCTTTGCTTGTAGGGGATTACTGAAGGAAAAGAATCCAGTGTCTTGATCACATTACCGATGATAGGTATGCGTGCTTGGGCATTTCGAGTGGGGAATACACTGTGGGACAAACCTCCGTCGCATCTTGGAAATAGGCAACGTTAGCAACCGACATTGCCAACCTCCAAGTCCTCCTTGGTCCTAACATTTGACAATTCGACAGGGAGAACTTGCACGTCAGATAAAACATCTTCCCGATTCTTGCTACGCACTTCGAGTTGCGGGTGCAACTTACATTATTGGATTTCACCCGATCAGCTCAGCGAGCTTGAGCAGTGCACCGAACGAATGTTCGCAAGGGTCTACATGGCGTAATCATATTCCTCTCAGATGGGTCGTGGCGCTGAAATTACAGTAATCTGATTATAAAATATTAAATATTTATTTATATTATATGTAAAATCAAAATCAATAAAGCTAGATCATATTTGAGTAATTGGAATTATACCAATTCAAACTGTAGAGTATTATATACTACTACATTATGTTCTGAAAGTCCAGAAAGTATATATTTGATATATATCCTAAACAATTGAGGTTCATAATCTTTCCACATCTACATGATACTTAAACTAAATCTATTGGCTGTACAGGCCCTTCGGGCAGTTTTTTTTTTTTTTTTTGGTAAAGAGCTGGTCACCTTACCCACTGTTGCTGTTTTCTGAGGATGAGCGAACACAAACAGTGTTCGACTTGTGGTCCCCGCATGGAGATCCTCGGAGACTGGCTAAGCGGCTTGCAAGCTTTATAGCTTACATATGTTAAAGCGGTGTACCCATCACCATCTTCGCACGGCCGCTTCTCGAGGCAAAATCCGTAACCATCAGATACTCTTCAGTCTCCTCGTGATGTGACAAAGCAATAATTTTTATTGTGGGATGTCATTTCCGTAGCGGCTCAAATAGAGATTCAGTACTTATATATTACTGATAAGCTCTTGTAGTCAAATTTTACTGACAACAATCTGGGACACGAAATGGCAGGAGCTAGCCATCTATCCACGCAATTGCAAGGAGCATGTTACCGATGCACGAACAACGATGGGTCAATATTAAATCTCACCTTGGCAACCATCGACATCAATTCTTTGGCGGCCGCCTCGTATCCTTTTCCTTGCAGCAAAATGATTGCTTTGTAAACTTTGGCAAACCCGCCTTCGGCAAGCTGCTCAAACCAGAGGAGTTCATCGGGCGGAATCCAGACAAGGCATGACTCTAGCTGCGACACACCCAAAGTGTCGCGAGAACCTGGAAACCTTTTCTTCCACATCAAGTTACCAGGCGCTGGCTGGCTCGTGGAAGGGTTTGATTCGGAATAGCAGGTTTTGGAGGCGGTCGGGGACGGATATGGTTGGTAGAGTGTCCGAGGATAAAGAGGACGCTGTAATGAAGTCGGCGACTGCGATCACATGGATAGGCCATGTGGTCATGGTTTGCACTAGGTGATTGATCAAAGCCAAGGTCCGTGATAAACATTTGGAAATTGTTCTAATTGCACCTCTCCCCCACTCTAAAAAAAAAAAAAAAAAAAAAGACGACTTCGATATCAAAAGGTTGGTAAAATGATATGAACATTTTAAAATTAAAATCTAAGACAACACATTTGAATACATTCAACAAAGGCACAGATATTAGGAAGCATAACAGCACGATTATCTGTTTGCTTTGTCAGCGTCCTCACCTCACGCCCCCTTCCTTTAATCCAAAATCCACGCCAGCAACCCCCTAACCGCCGGTCTCACATTCTCCCTCCCGTTGACCATAGCCCTGACAACAGTAGCCGCAGCCACCGCAAATATTCCACACTCTCCTGCCTCCTTCGCTGCCGCCCAGACGGCGCCCTCCATCTTGTACCCCGATCCGACAACAACCCTCTCCCAAACGGCGTACAGGGCACGGGGCGCAACGAATAGAGCCATCTCTCCCCTGCGGTGCTTGTTCTCGATGAGTAGCGAAAGCCCGCAGAGCAGGCATCCAAGTAAGGGCCCGGAAATCTTGTCGAGTCGCTGTTGGGGGAGGCGTAGGACCTGGTAGCCGATGCGTGTGCGGACCAGGCACACCGAATACCAGGCCAGGGCGATGAAGGTGGCGAGGAAGGCTGAAGATCGGAAGGAGGCCAGGAGCGCGTGGAGGAGGGAGGAGAATGGGGTCGAGAGGAGCCGATGACGGCGGAAGAGGAGAGGCGGGAGGAGGTGAACGGGGAGGTAGATCTGTGTGTGTGTGTGTGTATGTGGAGGGGACGAGGTGAGTCAATCATATTCCTAAACCACTAGATCCGCACAAATGCATATATACACACTGTCCCATACAATTCGGCCCTTCTCACCAACCCAACCAAAAACCCACCTTCAATGCCTTCCAAAACCCGCTCACCCACTTTCTAATAGCGTGTGCCTCGCACCCGTCTGTTTTTCCGCTATGCAGGATGACACAAGGCAGTCTTCTTCGACGCATGTCGGCTAGGCGCTCGGGTAGGCCCAACTCGATGCAATAGGCACCCATAATGCCGTTATGGCCCGTATCGACCCCGTAACGCATCTCGCCAGACCGCAAGAGACGGATCACCGTTAATAGACGCGGCTCCATCGCGGCCATCTCGGCAATCCAGCGGACGTAGGTTCTGCGGGAGGGAAAAGGTGTAGTGATGGGTGAGCGTGATTTGATTCGTAACGTTCTCGCATGCCCAATTGCTAGCTCTAGCCGTATCGACCATCCGCTTCCCTCTCCCCACCCCCATAAAATAAAATTAAAAACCCCCGCACTTACTTCGGCAACCTATCCGGTTCATAAAAGAAAGCAAACATAATCTCGGCGGACGCAACCGCGAATACGACCACGTCCGCGTGCTCGAGCGTCCATGCAGGAACGACGCCGCGCACCCTATCCGAGTGATACGCGATGTGGGCGCCGACATCCATGGCGCGCACGATCGCGAACAGCGTCAAGTCCACGGTGGGGGTTCGCGGGAACCGACGGTGGACAAGTAGGAGGGATAGATAGGCCGCGAGGAGCGTCGCGAGAAAGGCGCGCCGGGGGGCTGTCGCGTCGTCACTATCTTTGGAAGGGGAGGAAGCGGGAAATTTTTCGGACGAGCGTTGTCGGACGTCCCGTCTCCGCATCACCTCGTCCACGAATTTGTAGCCGCCAAACACACCGGCGAACAGCCAGGGCATACCATTGCGCGTGACGCTGAATTGCAGGACTCGTAGGATGTCGGCGAGGATGCGGGAGACGACGGGACGGCGGGTACGGCTGGCGAGCACCTTGACGAGAAGGCCGAGGACTGAGCCGATGGAGGAGATGGTCCAGCCCAAGGCGAAAGCACGCAGCGTCACACGGAGGGCGTGTCGGAACTCGGGAGGGAGCGCGTGGAGGTGGGACCGGAGGCGCGGGATCAGGGGGTGTTGGGGATGGGTTTCGGACTCGGTGGGCGACATGGCGGTTGTGGAATTTGGGCGAGTTAACACAAGACGAAGGGTAAGGTCAGTAGGGCCTGACACGTGAAGATTTTAGCAACCCAAATAGAAAAAAAAAACTTTATTATTCTACAATGAAAAGTGCCTTGGCCCTCTAAAAGATATACCCATATCTTTGTTTATAATTATATATATATATATCCAAGAAATCTTTTGACCCAAACAAGTAACCAATTGTATATGCCAACAGGCAGAAAACGCACCGCACGTCACCCAAAAAGCGTCCCCGCCACCTTCTCTACCACTCATTACCAAACTCCGCCAGTTACGACTGGTACGACGCCCAAGAAATAAAAAACACTCTATGATTGTAAGCCACCCTCAGTCCTATCCCCCACCCCCATCTCCCGAGTGTGCGACTATACCGCAAAGCTCTCGCCACACCCACACACACCCTTGGCGTTAGGATTGTTGAAGATGAATTGGGAAGCGAGGCGGCCCTCGACGTAGTCCATCTCGGAGCCGAGGATGGTGAGGAGAGCCTTGGAGTCAACGAGGACGGTGACGTCTGTGTAAAAAAAAAAAAAAAACGATGTATGAGTGAATGGTAAGCATGACAGTTAGGCGGCTCCGAAAAGCGTGGAAGAGTGTCAACAAGTGTGTTCTGTAAGGCGGTACCCCACATTGAGCGCTCACACCAAAATCCACATCATCGCTCGCTTGCTCCATCAAGTCCCATGTCTGCCTCATCGCAAATAACATTTTGCTCAACTCACCATCCTGCTGCACCACCTCGTCGAACTTGCCCTTCTTCTCGGTCAGTTCTAGAGTGTACGAGTTACCCGAGCAGCCCTTGGCCTTAACGCCCACCCTGAGCAAGCGTGGATCAGGGCCCGTCTTGAGTTGCCTGAGCCTTTCAATGGCCGATGGGGTCTGTGTGTGGTGGAGTTGGTTGCGAGAGGAGTTTTAGTCAGCAAGGTTCGAAAGCCATGGCGGAGGTTTTTCAAAGGGAGACACGTACCAAGGTTAATGCGGCCTTGCGCAGTCGTAGCTTTGATGAGGCGGAGGTAGGACTGATGTTTTTTGTAGCGGCTTGCCGTAGGAGTTGTGTTGGGAATGGCATTGTGAGTATAAGAGTGTGTGGTTTTGGGGGGGGAGGGGTGGTTGGGTTGTCGGTGCTTGGGTCAGTTGGCCGAAATCGATGGCTGACGTCACACTTGTGACAAGAATTTGGCATCAGGTGATCTCATAAACGAACCATCCACTCCACCTACCACAGAACTCTTGATCTATCGCCCCCTCCCCTTCCCCTTCCTTTTCCCCTTCCCCCTCTCTTTCCCCTTCCTCTCTCGCCCGCCACCACCACCTCTTGTATTATACCACAACTATGCGCCTTCCAACCCCAGCCCTGCTACCCGTCCTCTTTGCCACCTTCTCTCTCCTCCCTGACCTTACCTTCGCTCTCGACGTCAAAAGCCTCGTGGTCTTTGGCGACTCTTACTCCGGTACCTCCTTCCTACTCTCTTGATTCTACCCCCCCCCTCCCCCAAATTTCTGTTCCCCAGACCTAACAGCCTTCATCCACCACAGACACTGGTAATGTCAAGCGGAAAACAAACGGCCCGATCTGGGTCGAAGATCTTGCGCACGCCTGGGACGCCCAGCTCTACGGTTTCGCTTTCGCGGGCGCAACCTGTGACAACAGCGTTGTTAAGCTGGCCGACCGGCCCGCCGTGCGAGACCAGCTGAGCATTTATTACAAGCAAAATCTGAAGTTGGATCCAGACGAGACCGTGTACGCCGTGTGGATCGGAATCAATGATATTGGCGTATCGGCAGGTGGTAGTTGCGCGGATAATTATGGTGATGTGGGGAGGAAGGGGAGGGGGGTTGTGCGACAGATATACGCATGGGCGGAGAGAGCGCGTTGTTCGAAGGGTCGGAAGAAAAAGTACATGTTTGATACGCTAGCGGGGATTACCGACATCCGAATCGGTTTTATACTGTGGATCTACCTCGCTTTTATACTTTACTCACTTCTTTCATTGTCCCGATCCCTCTGGTTCATTCGACCCCCCTACCAGATATCACGAAATTCAACACCACCAAAGCAACCCTCGCAGCCGTCTTCGACTGCGTCAAGAAACAAATTGTTCGTATCCCCCTCTTTTCTCTCCATCCTTTCTCGCACGCAGTTTACCCATACCTAACTCTGTTCCCCGGTTCTCTCCGCAGACCACTCTTCACACGATTTTTCATGCCAAGCACATCCTCCTCCCCAACCTCCCACCACCCGACCTCTCTCCGTTGTTCGCGGGCCAAGCTGACCGCAAGAACTTCATTATCGAATACAACGCCCTGATCGACAGCGAGATTCCGGTCTTCGTCGAGGCCGTGGGCGGCAGTCTTGATGTCGCCGTCGTAGACATCCACACCCTGTTCAGCGAAATCGTCGATGACCCGGCCATGTACGGATTCGAGGATGTCAAGAATGCTTACTGGCAAGTGTGCACGGGCACGTGTAGTAAGCCCATCGACGAGTTTCTGTGGTGGGATGTCTTCCACGTGACGGGCGGTACGTAGTTCTTTTGTTTGTTTTTCCGGTCGTCTCCGACCATCTCTTCCCGATCTCATACTTCATCTCACACTTCACCTCCCTCTACAGGCGGCCACCGCGCCATTGCCAATGCCGTCATCAAGCAATCCCCCTTCAATGTCACCGGCTCTCCTATCACCAACTCAACCGCCGTGAAGGTCCGCTCGCCCAAGTACCCGCCCTCCTTCGCAACGGAAGAACTCCTACCCGTCGCAATCCTGGAACCACTCGGTGACGACGTCGAACCCGTCAATCACACCGAGCCGGAAACGAAGGTTCCAACGGAAACGAAAAAACCTGTTGTCGAGCACCCGGTCGGCAAGGTGCCCGCCGAGGGGGACACCAATAAGACGACGGACGAGGACATGCAGACGACGGACGAGGACATGCGGACGACACAACTCAGCGGTATCATGGCAAGTCTGATGGTGGCATCTATCGCGTGCATTGGACTCTTCGCATACTTTTATAATAAAAGGAGGAGCGGGTTCGGGGGCGGAAAGAGAAAGTTCGTGGCTGTCCCCATGAACGATATTGAGAATGGAAGGGCGTGAGGAATATGGGGTATATACAAGGAATGGGGGATGGTGCGTGGATAGAAGGTGGAGGGAAATTTGGTCGAAGCTTCCCATCCATCGAAAAAAAAAATGAAGGTTTCGTTGGTTTGTAAAAAAACAAATTAGTATTCACACATAATTAAGTTTGTTATTTTGATAGATTGAGACGGATATACCGCATGTACTTTAAAATCCCTGGCACCGTTTCTGGCGGACCAATAAAACTGACGCAAATAAACAGAGACAAGCGGTAATAATAGCGGCATGTCGCCCGTTTGTACGCATCTCGCCCGTCCGTACGCATCTTGCCCGTCCGCACGCATCTCGCACGCCCGCTAACTTGCCAGCACGCAACTTGCCAACCCGCCGCAACTCGCCAACCTCCATGCAACTCGCCAGCCCCCAGGAAACTCGCTAACCAGCACGCAACTCGCCATCCTACACGCATCTCGCATTTCATCTCGCCCCACATACATATCGCCAGCCCGCACGCATCTCGCCAACCTACACGCATCTCGCCAACCTACACGCATCTCGCCAACCTACACGCATCTCGCCAACCTACACGCATCTCGCCAACCTACACGCATCTCGCACGCCCGCATGCCCGCACGTATATAATCAGCCAGCCCGCATACAATTCGTTATCCCGCACGCATCTCGCCAGCCCGCACGCAACTCGCCAACCTACACACATCTCGCACTCCCGCACGTATATCACCAGCCAGCCCGCCAGCCCGCCAACCTATACGTATCTGGCCAGCCCGCACACACACCTCACCCGTCTGCGCACATATCGCCATAGCTGCCTGGTTATGTATGAAGCCATATGCCATGGACACGTGTGGACCAGTAAGATGCGTGTAGGCTGGCGGCTACAAAGCGATAGCGGGAGTAGTTAGCAATAGTGACAATTGGAATATTCGCCTACTGGTGCTTCTTTTTCATAATTATATCGCGCTATCACCCAAACACACTGGTTCCCAAGGATAATGAAACATACATGCTTAGCCAACTGTCCGACGGTAGGTGAGAAGTGCGGCAAAGTATGAAAACCGCGAAAGGCCGAAGGCACGTGTTCGGTTTGACAACAGTACTTGAAGGGATCCCGAAGGGATAGCGCGTTAAAGACGTGTATTACTCGATTAGGCAATTACATATATATCATACAATTACAGAATTCATTGTACGCCCAACATCTTGTCCCTTACGCTCAATTATCTTCGCTATCATACAGTTTTACTCCCACCCACCTCCCTATTCGTACACATATTGTATGTCGGGTTCTTTGGAACTGACCGATGCAACGCATTCGAGACAGAAACATTCCTCATGCACGCATTCGCCCAAATACACAAACTTATACTCATCTAATTTGTTATCACGTACGATCTGGTATAAGGGTGGCAGCCATGGGTTATCGAAGGAGTAAGATGGGGATTTAACATAACTATAATTAGTTACAGGAATTTGCGTGACTTTGTATTTGTTATTTTATTTTATTTTATTTTTTTTTATTTTTTTTTAATAGTCACTTGGACTCCATCCTTTATTAATGCTCCTGTCATCCTCTATATAATACACAGTGCCCTACCCCTATCCAATCCCCCTAGGGGGCCCCCCTCCCCCCACCCCTTCTCAATGAAAGACCACTTTGTCAACCACCATTGCCACCTGCCCACCACTCTGTTTACAGATCTCCTCTACCAGATGGTGACATTGCCCACCCTGGAGACCCCAACCAATCCACCACCCAGTCAGTAGATCTTCCACCAAAGCCTCTCACCTCAACAACTTCTCCTGCATCCCTATTTGTTGCCCTCTCTCAAAAATAAAGAGCCAATGCCCAGCCAAACCTACCCACACTGCTATAATCCACCCTACCATGAGCCACCCATTGCTGATACCTCCCACCAGTCTAGATCTCAAATCCTTCTAGTGACCCCTCTCACCATCTGGTCTCCTTCCTACACCCAGCTGGTCCCCTATATGTAGCTATCCAAAAGTCCCCCAATATCTCACATTCTTCCAGTCAATATTCTGGCATCTGTACAACTCTCCCAGCATGTCCTACATTATAATACTCCTCACAATTCAAGACTTTGTATTTGTTATTATCATTCTTAGTCACTATCATTATCGCTTAGTCACCATCATTGTTGCTTAGTTGCCTTCTGTTTAGCTATCATTATCAATTCTGTCTATCATTCTGTGCTCAGTCACTATTCCCTTAGTTACCATTATTGCCATTTATTGCCATTCTGTCTATCATTCTGTGCTTAGTCATCATATGCAAACAACTATTAAGTTCAAAGGAAGATGGTAATGAGCAATTCGCAAAAATGATGTCACACAAATTCTGCAAAATGATACCACAAAGACATATATACAGTTGGCCCTTGATATAATCACACTTGATATAATTTTACTGCAGACTAATCTTAGATATAATCATACCCTTGGTATAGTCACTATCATATAAAATGGCCAGAAAAATGAAAATTTTTCTCTTGATATAATTACTATAATACAATGTGGTTAATCTCCAACTGTTGTGCAATGGTCCAATTCAATTCAAAAGATGCAAAAATATGTATACTATAACTAAGATATGTATGACTAAGAAATTATTATATCTTAGGTGAGCTAAAAGATATTAATATTAAGAATAAGAGAGAGTGGTCTAAGTATTGCTGAAGGTCTGAGAGGTGAGGTTCTTCCCTAGAGGTTTCTCAGGGGATTTATTGTTGATGGTTGGACTGAAAAGCAGTAGATGCTTATGATATAGAGGATTCTGATAAATAGTAGTAGAGAGAGCTCACTATATTAGTTTATGTTAGTGTAGTAATGAGAGAAAGGTACAATAGAGACCTACAATATAGAGATGAGACAGACTTCTGTTGAGTAGTTCCCCACTAATGGACTTTGATATTAATATTGATATAGAGTATTAATAAGAGATGAGATAGAATCTATGATCAATTGACTAATAGTTGATAGGTATAGATAAGATATAGAACTGAGCTGGAGTCTGGTTTTAGAGTACTGAGATATAATAGTGACTTTCTTCAAAGTTCTAAATAGTATAGTAGTATACTTTATAGAGAAATATTATATTAAACTTTTAATCAGAATATCTGATAGAAGGTGAGGTTTTTAGATATAAGAAGTATTATAATATAGAATAGAAGAGAAATATTTTACAGATATCTGAACATTGGCTAGAGGAGTACAAGATACTTAGAGTCTTCTGAGTAATAGTTAGAGATTATCTGAAGATAAGAAAGTAAAATGACAGAGAGGAGAGAAGATAAGATAACTTAAAAGAGTAGTTGATAGAGTATATCAATAATGAGTGACTCACTATTAGGGAGATATTAGTAGTGTGAGTGGGATTGGCTAGATACTGGCTATATATTCAAAAATAAAAAACAGATAGTTTTGGAAGAGAGGATAGTAAGGTGGAAGAAATTGATAATAGATATTCTGTCAGACTAGTAGAAGAGATAGTACTCTTAAGAGAGTCAATATTGATATTTAGTAAAAAAGATATATAAGAGGAGTAGTGGATGAATTGAGGTGGTTAATAATCTGATAGTTTTTAAGAAAGTAGAGATAGAGAGAAGAGAGTATATTAGAGTAAGATAAAGTGGAGTGAGATTTGGTTAGAGCTATTAATATAATATAAGGATTATGTATTTATTATTTAACTTAAGAAACTACTTTTTAAGCAAATATAGAACAAGAGTACTATCATTCTTTTTAAAGCTATTATATAGTTTTTAGTTAATTTATATAATTTACTAAGACTCAGTTCTGTTCTCTGCTAAGATTTTCTAGATATTACTTATTTTAGAAAACTATTACTAGATTTACTTGAGTCTATTAGTCTTATATCTATAGTTTTAAAGTAATCTAAATCTGAGCTCTAGTTTAGAGATTAAGCTTTATATAAATATATAGGAGATTCTTAATATATCTTAACTTAGAATTCTACTATTACTAAGTATAATAATAAGATTTTTATAGAATACTTATATATTATTAAGAACTTGATATATGTAGTTCAAGAGATCTTTCTGGTTCTTCTGGATGAGAAAGTACTAAATTCTTATAGTAGAATAACTTAATACCTCTACTATTTAGCAATTAGAATTTTTTATTTGATATTTATATTATTTAGTAATTAGAGTCTTCTTACTATATATAGACTAAATATCTTATGATTCAGATTTTAAAATATTTTATTTATATACTAGTTCTCAGTAAAATAAAGTTAGCTAGACTTTTAGAGTTTAGTCAGAAACCTAACATAACTTAAATATTATTACTAAAAATTCAGAAAAAGTATATATTGTGACAGTTGATCTAAATTAGAAATATGAATCAGAGGAATTAAATATTTGATTATAATATCTAAACCCAATTACTAATATAGTATAGCCTTATAAATAGCAGTCATTGTTATTTCACAACTGTTAAAGTTTTTATGAATGTTAAACTCTTTGCAGATGTTGAAGATTTCACAGATGTTAAAAGACTCAATACTTACAAAAAGTGACCCATAATATAGTCATAACTTAGCCATCTTATAGCTAGCAAACTTGTATAAATAACCCAGTATCTTAGAGTAAATAAACCTCAGATCAAAATAGTTTAAAGCAAAGAGAAAACAAAGGAACTAGTAAGCCTGTGGGCAGATATACTTTGAACTCACCCACTCCTGTATCCCAAGGACTCTGCAGAGTCAAAAAAGATCAAGTTTTCAAGATACAGAAATCTGACATACTTCCAAGGTTAAGTGTCTACTATATTACAACTTGGTGCCTATTGACTGATGATTTAAGATGAATTCCTCACTTTTAAGCTAAACAACGAACAACTGCCACTATCTAAACAATCATACAAATTGAATCAAGATATCTAGATAAGATAAATATGAGACTACTAATATTTCATAGTTATACTTCAGACAAATCAATCATTAACTTTATTGATGATTTTGAGCAATAAGGGGCCTAACAGTAAGGCAGTAAGTAACCCTCATACTCTTCAGTCTCTGAGGACCAGTAAGAGTAGCATTCATAGCTGCAACCTGTGTAGGAAATGATGATAATGCTATACTAGTAGTATAGAAGACCTGGCTCTAAGCCATATACTATATAGACAAGATCAAGCAAGCACTAAAGAATTAGCTCAATACAATATATCATAGAATGAGTGAGGATCCAAACACATTCTACACCAGAATCTGATATCAGATAATTCTTATAGATTATACTACTACTATCAGAGATCAAGTAGCTGAAGTAACCTTTATAAAAAGAATCTACCCAGAAATAGCTCTGGCCATCTACTTATCACTAATAGTTTTGGATCTGATACAGAAGATCATCTATACTTAGTGATACTGAATAGCCAGACATCTACAAGACCATATAATGGAGAGAGTCACTAGAGTTAGAATTGAAGTACTCAAGATAACTAGCATGATCCCTACCACAGTAATCAATTGAAATACACCTCAACCAAGAGCTATTGAACAATAGAGAAATAGTGACCCTATAGAAGAACTCACTAAGTAGTTCACTGAAATAACTGCCCACCTAGGAGATGTGGTCAAGGAAATCAAAAGAAGAGACTGCTGTCCAGTTTAGAAATTTGCCACCACCTTAGACAAAAAGAGAGGTATCTACTATACCTGCAGAGAAGAGGACCACTACTCATATGAATGTATGAGTAAAATCAAGTACAAGGCATAGCTAAGCAATACTACTCAAAATAAGGAACAGACCAATATCATCATCTTTAAAGAGATTGGAGAATCAGATAAAGAGGAATGGGAGGCCTATCTTGTGCAGACCACTAAGAAAGATGTCTACAAAGAACCCTACAAGAGACCACCAGAGAGACCCAAGAAGAACTCTATGGAAAAGTAGATGGAGACTGCAATAGAAAGTCAAGGTAAAGAAACAGACCAAGATATGGAACTAGAACAGGCTGTTCAAGATATTATCTGAGGAACCACTTCAGCCAGCAAAGGAGAAAAGAAGAAGAAACTTTGCAAAACCAAGATCTTTAAGTATGATATCTTCAAGGATCTCAGTCAATAAAAGGTCAATATCACCTTTGGTCAGCTGGCAGAAATACTCACATTTAGATAGCAAATGAGATATGGACTTGCCAAGACAACTAAGGAGTAAGGTTGGAAGATAACTAAGGCCAATAATGTTCAAGAGGACTCAGGAGAAGAAAGTGAAGACAATTGAAAGACCTCTGCCTATACAACTTATCAAATTAAAGATAGAGTCTTTAAGGCTATCATTAATATAGGAGCAGGAGGATGCCTCCTCAGCAAGAAAGCAGCTGACTGCCTAGGTTGGGAAGTTGAAGAAGCAACCAAATTGGTATTCATTACAGCAGATGGTACAAGAGCCACACCTTTGAGAAAGATCCAAGATATTCCTATCAAGTTCAGAAGAGCAACCATCCTAATGGATGTAATCATAACCAATGAAACCAACTATGACATCTTCATTAACAATCAGTGGTTTCATGAAGCCAAGGCAATAATTGATCTGAATGCTCAGAAGATACAGATCATCTACCATAGACAGAAGATATAAATTCCCATTAATGTCAACAAAGGAGTTCTGTCTAAGATAGAGAAAGAAGAGAGTGAACAAGAGGAAGCCTACATAGTGACAACTCAGAAAAAGAAGAAGAAAATTGGATAGATGAGTGAAGAAGACTGATACAAAAAGATTATAGAAGGATATGCACCATAAGAAGTCTGTCTCCATGGGATCCAAATATACTATATGGAGTATATCAATGAATATTACTAGTGTACTGGCAAAATCAAGGAAATCTACCACCAAAGAAGAGAGAAGGCTCTTAAGAAATAGATAAGAGAAGAAAAGAGAATGGAAGAAAAGGAGAAAGAGGATGACAAACCACTAGCTCTCCTCAAAGACAGTGATAATGAAGAGAAAATCAAGATCAAGATTCAGAAGATTCATCCTGATATAGTCTTACCAGAATATAAGTCAGAAAATGTAGCTAGAATAGATATTACCACAGTAGAAGAAACCATACTGAAACCTCAGACAACCACCCTACTTATAACTACCCTACTTACAACTAGTCTGGAGATAACTATTCCAAAAGACTATGTCAGAATCCTCAAGACAAGAAGTAGTCTGGCTAGAAGCAAAATCACAATTGAAGGAGAAGTCATTAATTTTGATTACATTAGAGAAATACTACTTATTACTAGGAACTACAATCCTATGATTTCATTTCCAATTAAGAAGAAGGACTAACTGATATAGATGTTGATTTTTCCAGTTCTTTAGCCAAGGATCATAAAAGTCAAGAAGTTGAAGGAAACAGAAAGAGAAAGAAAAGAATTCAGATCCACAGAAAGAGAAGTATTTGCTAGTACCAAGATTAATGAGCTGTAGCACAAGAAGGAGAAAACTACAAACAAGTACAGCTACATTATTGGAAATAAATTTCCACTCAAGACAGAGCTCAAGAAAATACTGCATGAATTTGAGGATGTCCTTGCCACAGACTTCAAGGATATCAAGAGAAAGACTCTATACTACCATTATGATATAGATACTAGTAATATAGAACCAATTTACCAGAAGACAAGACCTGTCCTGCCAGTCTACCAAGAGTGGCTCAGAGAAGAAATCAAGCAGATGAAAGAAGCTGGTATCATTAAGAAAGCCAGCAGCCCCTGGTCTTAACCAGTTGTACTAGCCCCAAAAAAAGGAAGCAAGCCTGGAGAATTTATACTAAGACTCTGCATTGATTACAAAAGCTCAATATAGTCATCAAGAAGGATTGTCAATTACTGCCCCTCATTAATGATATCCTTATAACTCTGAGAGATGAAGCACAGTACTACAGTACCTTAGATCTATACTCAGGATTCCACCAAATCAGACTCACAGAAATAACAAGTGAGAAATCAGCCTTCATCACCCCAGACAGAATCTATATTTACCTGTGAATACTATTCAGAATGTGCAATACCCTTGCAAGCTTTCAGTAAATGATAAACAAAATCTTCTGCTATGATATAGAAAGATGGATGATGGTTTATATAGATGATGTTATCATCTACAGCAAGACAGCTGAAGAACATCTGCAGTACATCCAGCAGATGATGAAAAAGCTGAGATAGTATGGCCTTTACATTAAGCTCAAGAAGTACAAATTTGCAAAAATCAAAATTATCTATCTTGGCCATATCATTAATTGAGATGGAATACACACAGACTCTCTCAAGATATAAGCAGTAGCAGCATACCCAAGGCCTACTACTGTTACTGAAGCCCAAGCCCTCATGGGGCTAGTCTCATATTACTGATGATTTATCAGAAGATTCTTCAACATTACAGATCTAATCTATGAACTCAACAAGAAGGATACTAAGTTCTAATAGACTAGTAGGTAATAAAAAACATTTGATGAGCTCAAGGTCAGACTGACCCAGGCACCCATCCTCAGAAGACCTGATTGGACTCAAGAATTCATCCTGCAGACAGATGTAAGTACCCAGAGATTAGGAGCAGTCCTAGCTCAAAAGAAAGACAAAGTAGAGTATGTCATCACATACCTAAGCTAAGGAACCTGAGGAGCTGAAAAAGAATATGAATCCTACAAGTTGGAATGCCTTGCAGTTATCTGGGCTATGGAAAAGTTCCACTACTACCTTATCAGAAGACACTTTACTATCCAGACAGACTACTCAGCCCTCACTTAGCTACTGACTACCAGGTAATCCAAAGGAATCTATATCAGATATATTATGAAGTTGCAAGCATATAACATAATCATTGTATACTGCTCAGGAAGAACCAATGCCAATGCAGATGCCCTCTCATGGACACTCTAAAGAACTCCCAACCAGTAAATCAATTATGAATAAGAAGCTCTACTATAGAATAATCACCTATCTGAGACAGCAAAAGATGCCCCAATATCTGAAAGAATGGACACAAATGATTATCAACAGAATATGGAAACAATTTGAAACCAATAGAGAAATATTGAAGAAAGGAAAGCTACTAGTCATACCAGAATATAAGAAGGATCAGGTAATGAAATCAGTACATGAACTTGACTATTTGAGAGGAATAAACATATATGATAAAGCAAGAAGAACAATATGGTGGCTAGGAATGGAGGAAGATATCAGAAAATTTGTCAAGACCTATGACAAATACCAGAAGCAGAAACAAGATCAATGAAACTAAGTTCCAGAATCAGCACACATAGAACTAGTACCATTTGCCCACATTACAATAGATGTGATTGGTTCTCTATCTTTGACTTTAACTGACAACCAATATATTATTGTCATCATAGACCTTTTCATGAAATAGATAGAGGTAGAACTCCTCAAGAAAGTCAATGCATAGTTAATTGCTGATTTCTTTCACAAAGAAATCATCTACTGATTCAAGACCCCAACACAAGTAACCACAGATAGAGGAACAGAATTTGTGAACTAGTTCTTTGAGATTCTCTATAAGAAATATAAGATCCAGTATATTTGGACTACAGCATATCATTCCCAAGAAAATAGATAGGTAGAAAGGACCAATAAGACCCTCAAAAATGTTATTGCCAAGATCTGTAATAACTACAAAAACTATTGAATGTTAGCCAGGAAGAGGGAGTGATACAAATGTCTGAACATTGGCTAGGGGAGTGTGAGGTGGTGGGGGAGTTTTAGGACAGTATTGCTAGCAGACTGGGATTGTAACCCCTGGTGGGGGGAGAGGGAGAGAGATGGGGGGACCTCTGGCATAGGTTAGTGGGTGGAGTTAAGAATGAATAGTTGATCTTAAGATGGGCTCTGGCAATTTGGGTAGAGCTGATCAGTCATTGGCTTCATATCTTTGAGGAGGGCCAGTGGGTTGTAGTTGGAGCTAGAATAGCACATTGAGAATGATTAATACTTGACATCTTGAATGGTTGATGGAGAGGGTAGGGGCCAGGTGGGGGAGGTCATTGAGATCTGGTGACTTATATTTGCAAGAAGAGTAGAGGGAGGATTTAGATAGTAGGTGGTTGAGTTGTCTTTTGGTGGAGAGAGATAGAGAATAGAGAGAGAGACCTGAGGGGCATTGGCTGAGAGGCAGTGGGTATATATGTATTATTATTTTTAGATTGAGTAGTAATAAATGGAAGTCTGAGTAATAATAAAAA
>RBNI01002787.1:0-17531 GCA_003990745.1 Jimgerdemannia flammicorona | reverse complement strand
GGGGGGGGATGGGGGGTGGATTGTGAAACAGGTCGTCAGCTTCATATATGGGTAATGCCAACTCATTAATGAAATAAACGATTTTCACAATACCAAACACATACTTCTCTCCTCAGCAGTATTCCCATCTGAAGTGAATAGTATCTGCGGAGAATGGGTCGACATCGACAAAGGTTCTGGGGCTGCGAGCACGAGCGACGAGGCTGCAGATGGCAGCGTTGCTGTGAGGGTGTCATGAGCTGCAGAGGTCGGCGTTGTTGTGAGGGTGTCGTGGATTGCAGAGGTCGGCGTTGTCGTGAGGGTGTCATGGGCTGCTGATCTGGACATATCATGAGTAGCTAACTGATGTCTCCTATTGTCCTTCTGCGTACCTTCGTCACTATAGAAAAAACAGAATGAATAAAAAGTACATCAGCACATAGTTATAAAAAAAAATCCTTTCATTTCCAACTCGCCCACCTCCTAAGCATATAGATCCCAACATTCTATACCTCAACCGTTGACCCGCCGTACTTACCTACTACCAGCTTCCGAGGTCCTACTCCCAGCTCCATCAGACTCATACAAACTGGATATACTCGAGTCAGATGTATCACTGCCAGAATCATCTGCAGACTTGTATGCTGATGAACCATACACACTAGTGCTGGTGGCGCTGTCACCGTCACCGCGAATATTTGAAGCAATCCGCTGATCGTCTTCCAAGAGGCGTCGGACCATGTCAGTTTTGGGATCCCTAATAGCCACAACCAGATTCCGAGCCCTAAGAAGAGCAGCCAGTTCAAGCTTCGTCCTATGCACATAAGGGTCCTTGGCTATGTCATAGTCTACGAGACTTTGTGCCAACTTGTCCTTGCTATCGCTTTGGTCTACTTGAAGATGCCTCCCCGCACAAAGTTCGAGAAGTTCGTTGCGGCACTTCTTCCTGTAAGTGGGTTTGAATTTTGTGCTATGGTAGAAACGAGGTGACGCAACCATACATGAATAGAGATATCACAGGTTTCAAATAGGTTGTCACTCTGCGCTATGTCTGTTCTGACAGTTCTAACGTTACCACTCACGTTGCCATTCCCACCTTCTGGCATACAAGTTGTAAGTTTTCCCATAGTATCCCTTGTCTGATATATGTGTACTCACCTGGATGGATACGTCATGCTTTCTATTCTATTTGACTCAGTTAGTTTGCAAGAAAACAAAATCCCGGCGGCGGAGATGCGGTTGATAAGAAGAATAGTGCTGGTAACGGCGGGTTGGGGGGTAAAGGGCAAAAGTTGTGGCAAAAAAAACGGTGGCAAAAAAAAAACACAACCCAAATAGACAGTCACATACGTCATCAGAACCACTTATAATTAGATCAAGCTTCGGACTCGCCTTTGCTTTTTCACAGCGGTTGCAAAGTATTCGGTATGTTGGTACAAATATATTGTGCCAAATGAATAAATGCGCAGTATATTTAATTCTGCATAATAACCAAATTGTAGAACCAACAATATAATCACGAAATTGAGATGTGGTTGGAAATACTCGAAAATATTCGGTATTTTTCACAACCTGGGCCCCAGGAGTACCCAACAGTTCTGCCAGAACATGCCTGGTAATTTGATACAAAATATCCTGATATGTTATATATATTTTTCAGAGAACAACCTGAGAGCTCTTTAGAGAATCTCTTGATGTCTCAAGTATTGTTTTGCAAATCTCAGCACAATTCATTCATATATCCAGAGATGATATTCTCATCACAAAAGTCGTGCATTATCTACAGTCACAATCTAGACCAGCTCTGGCATATTCATGGATATATACAAAGCTGTTCCAGAGATAAATGTTTTTTATTTTATTTTTCTTTTTATTAAACCCAACCCAGGTACGCTCTATGGGATAATCGCCATCACGTTTGTTGTCGTCGCTCAGCAATTCGTCGTCATCCACTGTTTATTCCATTGTCGCTCAGCAGTTGTCGCTCGCTTAGCAGTCCCTTGTCTAGTTCATCATCCGTAAAACGACGACGAGGAATATCTGCAGAATGATATCAACCAAGAATCATCCGCAGAATGGCGATGAGGAATATCCAGTGACAAATATCTGCTGAACAACAGCACCATCGGACATTCGCCGAATAATGACTGCCGAGCGATGGATGGCTGAGTGACGATGGACTACTGAGCAGTAATGGAATGGACAATGTACTGGACTGGATTATGAACTCAACAATGAATGACGACGGACTGCTGAGCGATGCCGGCTGAATGACGATGGAATGGACAATGGACTGCTGAGCGCCGATAACTGGACAATGGACAATGATGTATCACTGAATGATGATTGACAGCTGAGCGACGATGGACTGGATGATATACTACTGAATGACAATAGAATGGACAATTATAGACGGCTGACTGGCGACAATATCGATGATGGACTGAACAATGGACTACTGCTGGTTATGATATGTTTTTCTGACCTACACGGATCCAAAGCATACCGTGAGCAACATTTTCAGATCCACAAACAAGATATCGCAGGTGTATAGAGTGACCGAGGAGTAATACTCTGCGCGACGACAGGGTTGGAGTGCTTTTAGATGTGATTTTGACCACCTCCTAGAATTTGCGGAACACGTCCTATGTTGGCTTATGTGCAAATTAAAGAAGACGATGAGTGGCTTTGGACAGGGAGTAGAAATATTGCCGGACGACAAGGTGCTGCATTTCACTCTCTCCGATGCAGTGCGATTACCTCGCATTCCCCTTTTCCTCCATATACATTGAGATCCCTGTAATAAGTCACCTCACCTACATTAGACTATATGACTCGACGACTCTGACAAACTCGTCGAATCGAGCTCCATCGATGCCTCCTACTCGACCCATACATGCCATCCGCCGTGTACACATGAACTCAGCGGGATCGTAGAGGTTGCCATTGTCTTTCGCTGCGAGTGCGTGTAGCTGAAGTGGCGTTTTGTTAGGGAGGCGGGCAAGAGTTTTGACTGGGAGCGCGTGGGTTTCGGGACAGGGTTGGCCGGATCGTAGCGGCTTTGTTGCAGCTAATTGGCGAGGCGACGCGGATTTCCTTGCCTTGATGGGTGTGGGTTGTAAAATTGTTCGGAGCAACCAACGAAACTTAGCCAATACTGTGTCCCGCAATTACGAGAGATTGCAAAAACCAGCATGGGAATCGCTGTCAATTCAATTTCTTTGACTACTTTATAGAAACTCTTAATTACTTACCTGCAGCACGAAAATGAGCCTTCATGGCCTTGTCCACTGCTCCCTCCCCTGCGATATTGACGAAAGCATATGCCTGTGGC
This sequence comes from Jimgerdemannia flammicorona, assembly GCA_003990745.1. Classification (NCBI taxonomy): domain Eukaryota; kingdom Fungi; phylum Mucoromycota; class Endogonomycetes; order Endogonales; family Endogonaceae; genus Jimgerdemannia; species Jimgerdemannia flammicorona. The sequence goes on along the minus strand of RBNI01002787.1, from coordinate 14,218 downwards.
TATGGGCAAATGGGTAGATGTATTAATATAATATAAAAGACCGTTCACCCCCATTGACAAACGTACGACATGAACAGGTGTTTCCGCCATTGCGTGTTTTTGTTGTAGGTCGAGTCACATATAGGATCAACCCGAACTTGACCTGAAACCCTCCCAACCTAGAGGACCAACAAGACCTACTCGGGAAGTGATTTGGCCATGTCGGGATGAAATTCGTTGGTGTGGTCTAATCTCGCCGGCCAATGATGCTGATCTTGAAGAGATCTCGGTGGAGGGGTCTCCATGGTGTTATCTCGCTGGGGTGTTTGCAGTGGGGTGGGTAAAGTGGCCGTGAGAGTAATTTAAATTGTTTTCTTTTTTTCTTTTTTGGTATAGAGTGTGGGCTTCCTCAGCTTCGGTAATCTCGTTGTGGGAAAGGTGTGGGAAAGACTTGAGCGTGGGTGACTGTTATTTCGTCTGACCAACACCTGCGCCACCATCTTCTTACTGTGCATGATTCGAATCAGATATATATGGTATTCGAATCGATTCGAACATTGTTTTGATTTCCAAATTAGGCCACGAACGTTTTCCTCAATAACTCCACAAGATTTTATCCGATTTTCATATAACTAGTGTCATCGGAAAGCTCTCTATAATGGCTTTCCAATAACACCAAGAGCACCAAAATCGGATAAAATCTCATGGAGTTATTGAGGAAAACGGTCGTGGCCTAATTTGGAAATCACTTCGAATTGATTCGAATCATTCGTTTGGGAGCACTAGTCTAAAGCTTTACGAGATAAAATCAGACTCACAGTCTGTGCATGTTAGCTCATACATCCCCTGTTCATATAAAGGCAACAATATCAGCGACGAGAGGCCCCGTGCCTTAGTCGAGTCTCTGAAGCAAAATGCGATATATTGACCACGCTTAATCTCGAATGTATGTCAGAACTCCATGAAGCATTGTGTGCAGCTGCGCGATGGATTAAAGCTCACGATATGTGCGTGTTCACCCATGTTCAGGGAACAAAATCGGCAACGAGGGGGCACGCGCTCTAGCCGAGTCATTGAAGCAGAACACGAGCTGGATATCAAATGTATGTCGAAACTATGTGAAGAATTGTGTACAGCTCTGCGATGGAATTAAGCTCCTGATATGTGTGTGTTCGCTCATCCATCTCCTATTCATATTCAGCCAATAACATCAAAGACGATATTTCACGCGCTAGTTGAATCTCTGAAGCAGAACACGACCTTGACCACGCTGAATATCAAAGGTATGCGTGATGGAATCAAGCTCACTATTTGTGTGTTCGCTCATCCTGTTCATATTCCGGGAACAGGATCCGCCACGAGGTGGCACACGCCCTAGGTGAGTCCTTGATGCAGAACACCACCTCGACCATACCATAGTATGTTGGAGCTGTGAGAAGCATTGTGTGCATCATTGTGTGCAGCCGTGCGATGGAATCAAGCCCGTGTATTCATTTATTCCCCTTTAATAGCTTTTTTTTTTTTTTTTTTTGATAATTTTTACTTTTATAGCTTTTTTTTTTTTTTTGGCTGATAATTTAGACCTTATTACAATGTATTTTATACTATCAACATCTCCTTTAGATTATATTTATAAGCTACCAATAAAATGATAAATTATTAAGATTATTAAGTAAGAATTTATATTAAAATAAAGTTAATTTTAATAAATAAAATAAAATAAAATACATTATAAAAATATAGTTTCTTTTAAATGTTATCATTTTTTCTACTTGTAAATTTTAATTTGATATATGTAACATTTAATTAAGACCTTTTATAATTTGAAAAGATATTATATAATGCTTAATGTAAAGTAGATTTAATTAAAATTGATAAAAAATAAGATAAAAATTTAAATAATTAAGTCTGAAAGAATATAAAGTTAAATTTAAATAATTTAGTATTATATAATATATTATAATATAATTATATTATTTAAATAGTTATATATATAACTATTATAAAATTTAGTTAATTTAGTTAACTAAACTAATAACTAAGTTATTGTATTTTTAGCTCAATAGTATTTATATTGATAGAGTTACAAATTTAAATATATATATTTTGTCATAGAATAGTATAGGTAGTAATTTGCAATATACTTATTATAATATATAACTTTAATTTTTTCTAGAATTTGGCAATATCATCTTTGAACCCTATATCTTATTTTCCAGATACATCTTACTTCTCAGAAACTTTGCCAAATAAATCATATCTATAAATTTATAATTAGCTGTATCTATAAACCTATTTGTCCAGCATAGTGCTTAGAATGAATCAAATTAAATTGAATTGAGGGCCAATTCAATTCAATAGACCTCAACTTGATTCAAATCCAATTTGATTTGAATCCAATTCAAATCAAAAAAATCTTCAATTTGATTCAATTCAAATCAACCCCAATTCGATTCAATTCAAATTGATTCGATTTATTTGGGAACACTAGTCCAGCATAGTGCATAACTCGCCCTTGATGACCCTGAACTTGTCATACTTTTTGGGAGGTGAATTACGCCTTTTAACGCGTTGATCGTTTTCCATAAGGTGTCGCACCATGTCAGCTTTGCGATCCTTTGAAGAGTCCAGCGTAGTTCTCCCAGCCGTGTGCGGAACTCGCCCTTGATGACTCTGACCTTGTCGTACTTTTTGGGAGGTGAATTACGCGATTCAACGCGTTGATCGTTCTCCATATGGCGTCGCACCATGTCAGCTTTGCGATCATTGGAAGAGTCCGGCATAGTTCTCCCAGCCGTCTGCGGGGCTCGCCCTTGATGACTCTGACCTTGTCGTACTTTTTGGGAGGTGAATTACGCGTTTTAACGCGTTGATCGCCTACCATAAGGCGTCGCACCATGTCAATTTTGCGATCCTTGGAAGATGTAGCGAGGCTCCGAGGGCGGAGTTTTAAACCTCGTCGTATTGCCATTGGGGTTCTTGGCTGTTCTAGTCTATCCTAAGGAGGAGTAAACGCCTGAGCTTTTACATCGAAGGTGTAATACCGTCAACGGTTACCTCTCCAGTCTTGCTCAATTTTCTCTAGAGATCTGCCGCTCTCCAAGCATACTACAAGAATTCTGATCAAAATTCTTCTCTCTGCGCACTGTTCGATATTGTGCTTCACCTTCTTTTTGCTCTTTAGGCGGCGGGACGGAAAGCATCAGCACGGGAAGCTCGAAGTCAACCGCCCCAGCGCGAAGGGTATCGGTATGGCTAGTGCGGACAGCACAGTATAGACAGAATAGGAGGTATCGAGTTGGGGGGCGTGCCTGATGAAGGAGGCAGTGGGAGCCTTTAACCTTAATAATGTGAAATAAACAACCTGTGTGAGTGGATGCATATTTGTTTTAATGGCGCATAACTTGGAGAACCACCACTAAGGCCGGGATCATAAGAATGATCAGGACCTCAGTGATGGTTTCCAGCAGGGTATTCAAGGAGGAGAAAGTCATGGTGTGGTGAAGTTTGGGTTAGAAATGCTTGAACGCGTAGAAGAAGCAACCAACCACCCTTGCATCTATTTTTTTATCGCCACCATGTGACGTCATCAAATTTGGGTTTTGAAAAAACAATGGTAGAGATGTGCTAGTGCTCTATGGAAATTCGAAACCGACCCTGGCGAGGCGTGGCCTCAAAGTCTCTGCTGTCACGCCTTACCAGGCGTAATCTGATCTCAGTCATTTGATCTGCCACCCTGACTGAGATACAACGGGTTATATATTTGACCAGGTTAGTGGGTAAGGTGGATGGAGCACGTGATCTGTGTTGTGGAAATTTACGGGTTCGGTTCGGTCCGATTCCGATCGGCCGATCGTCCCGGACCCGTGTAACCATTATTGGCAGAACGATGATTATTTGGCAGAACGATGATTATTTGGCAGAATGATGATTATTTAGCAGAATGGCGATTATTTGCAGGCAGGATGACAATTATTTGCACAGGGAGAATACCGATTATTGGGCAAACGACGACAGAATGTTGCTCTCTCCCATTCTGCCAATGATTATTAATAGGAGGGTGATGGACACTTGTGTGCCCACTCAGAATTCGATCTCATAATTCAATCAATGGCCGCCAAGTCGGTCAAGCCGTCGTGATGCCTAAAACAGGATCGAACCGCTAAGTGACGATGCGCCGCTCGCCTGACTACCTTCTCAGCCAACTCCGAGATCTCAAACATTTGGAGCACTATCAAAAGTGTTCGGGTTTGTTTTTATTTTACTTTTATTTTTATTTTTTTACTATGGTTGAGGCTATAATTATCTTTGATTCACTTTGGTATGTTTACTTAAATGTATGTCCCTTACACCCACGCTGTCCACACTGGTCCCGTCCATACCCGTCCCGTCCGCACTGATGGTGTACTCAACAGGCCGCGATGTCGCGTCTCGGCAGGGTCCTCTGTTTTCGAGCAGCGCACTTGCACCTTTCTGATAAACGGCACTGGTCATGATATTGCCTGGTGTAGTTTGTCCTCGAAAAGTTATCCTCCCGTCAACATGGCCAGGGGTGCTGTCCGCATCGATGCTGTCCACACCGATTTTTCGTTCCCTCCTCCTTGATATTGTCCACACCAGGGCACTCCGGACTGATTCTGGCCGCATCGACGTCGCCTTCCGCACCTTCCGCACTGGCACCCTCCGCACCAACACCCTCTGGCCCATCAGACCAAACAAAATATTCTCGAAAAACGCTATTAAATAAGTAGGTTGAAAATATTCAATTTGATTTCGACTTATTACCTACTAAATTAAAAACACTCTCACTAATCAAAGGAGCTATCAAACAGAGTTAGAAGTATTAGGTAGTAAATATGCTGGTGATACTATTACCGCTATTAAAAAAAAAAAAAAAAAAACACTCTCCGCACCAACACCATCCGCGTCAATGACCTCCGCACCACGAAAAATGGTCAATACAACCAGTAAGTTCCTTCAGGTAATGTTCTATACACGTGGTTCATATAATAATGTTCTTCTATAATATGCTCCGAACGGAACGAGTGACGAGACCCGGTCTCGCGGGACACCGTGACGTTACGACAGGTCATGTGACGTAATAATTGGCTGACTTATTCGTAGACATTATCCGCATTATCTGCATACGCATTATCCGTATTATCCGCATTATCCACATTACACATTATCTACATTGGTGACCGTGCAAGATCACGTGCGAGATCACGTTGTAGTGACGGCATCGTCCTTGGTGGGGGGGAGATTCACCGCCTCAACTGCGCGCCTGAGCGCCTATCCTCCTCTGCCACCGCCTCATCCACTACCTCCTCCGCGTCTTGAGAGCCTCCTGAGAAAACATGATTGCCGACAGGAATTGACGATGATGACGCAAAGCCGATCACGTCACGTTCCGGTGACGTCTCAGTCCGATGGTGACGTCACAGTCTCGAGCAAGAAAATAATTTATTTGCTCCATTATTCTCATAAGTTGCTATAGCACAAATACCTTTTCGTCCTGATTGACTTCCTCGTCCAATCTGCGGGCGATTCCGAATCGGAAGCGTTCGGCTGCCTGTATGTTGCAGGGAAGTAAGGGAACGGTGGTGGTTGAGCTCGACTAAATGACGCAGATCGCAGATAATATCAACTATCCTCCCCCTTTCCAAAATAAATAAATAAATAACAAAATTGTGGAGCAGCACCACGCCAATCTCACGTCAATGGTGTACACTTTGCCATTGTCAAGGACCTTGCGCCGAATGCCTTGTCCAGTGTCTTTAACCCCATTTAGGCTAGGACGAACGCAGAACGACGATGAATCGCAGGACGCATGACAAAACGAATGGGGAACGATGATGAACCGCATAATGCAGGACAAACACAGAACGACGACGATGAATGACTGATTCGGATCCTGTACGAGTTTCGCTTATCCAATTTCCACAGACAAAATTCGGAGCTTTTGCAGCAATTATCTATAATACCTAGAACGACGCGGTGGCGAATACGGAGCAAGATGAGCTCTTTTTTTTTTTTTTAAGAATAGGCCGTTTTCCCAATAGACTCTGTCATGCAGCTGCAAACAATTATCCATAAATTTTGACATACCACAAGATTCGGGTCGTATTCTGCTTCAGGCACAGCGGTGTGAGGCCCTTCATCGTTAATATTGTCTGGAGGTGGGTAGGGGGTGAACGAATATTCACCGATCGTGAGATTGATTCAATGGCACATAAAGCTTCGTATCGCAATCCGGACCCAATCCGAACCCAATCCGAACCCAATCCGAGGCCATTGACTACTGAGTGACTCGGCGGCGATGATTAATCGCCGTTCTGCATTCTGTGGATAATGTTAATTCTGTGGTTAATCGTCGCTTCGCGTTCTGCGGTTAACCGTCGATCCACGTTCTGCGGTTAATCGTCGTTCTACGGTTTATCGTCGTTCGGACGACGATGGACTGCAGGACGACGGATGGACCGCATAATAACGATGGTTCGCATGAGGACGATGGACCGCAGGACGACGATTGACCGCAGGGTGATGATGGATCGTAGGACGACGATGGACGATGAACGACAGACAGCAGGAGAACGGACAAAAGGACAACGATGGGCGACAGACGACGGACCACAGGACGACAATGGATGATGAACGACGGGCCACAGGACGGACGACGACGGACGATGGCTCGTCGCCGATGTAGTTCCCCGAGGATGAGTACGTGAAGAGTGAACACGCGCAAACGGTGAGTTTGACTCCATCATGCAGATGCAAACAGTAGTTTACAATCTACCATACCTCGAGCTTTGGCTCGGTAAAGGTCGTATTCTGCTTCAGAGCCTTAGCCGACGCTGTTTTCTAAAAAAAAATAACAGGCGATAAGCAACCGTACATAAATCGTGAATTCGATGTGATCGTACATAAACAAATGGTTCACCAATATTCAGGTCGTGATCAGCTTCATAGTTCCGGTTTTACTGCCCATTTTTCCATAAAAATATTAGAGAGGCAAAGTTACTCTAAGTCGATCTTAGTGCTCCAATTCAGCCGTGGTTAATCTGGTAACCGCATGAAGCAAGAACATAATCACCTGATGATTAAAAATACAAATGTATGCCTCCCCTCTCTCTCGACAGCGAAGCGTCATCAACACCTTGCCGCCGGCCCACCCCCACCCCCCCTCCTGCTATTTCCCTCGCTACTTCCCCCTCGTGTGTCCCTCTCCTCATGTTTTCGCACCACTACTTTTCCTTCTCCTGGGCCGCCATCCTAGCAGCTTTCCGGATATTCAACGACCGAATCCTGAAGACCAGGATTTCCCGACGCTTTATAGGATCCGCCGGCAGATCTTTTTCAATAGTCGTCGTCACCCCCTCGTCCTCAGGCCACCGTCCTTCTTCAGGTGCAGCACCTCCCTTGCTTTGCCTCTGAAGCAGGATGGGGGAAATGCTGGGAGCGGTCCTAGCGGTGCTAGACGAAAAGGTACTAGACGAGGCGGTGCTGACGGTGCCGGACGAGGCACTGGTGTCGCCAGGTCACGTAGGCGGATTTCCCCCATTGGTCGGCAGGTAGGCCGCGGCGACTGCCACCACCATTGCCATCGTTGACGTCTTCGTCATTGAAGCCCAGCAGCGCTATTATCAGCAGCATCGCTCAATGTCTATCTCCACACTGCCAATGTGGCGCTCATCGACGTCCGCAGATGTAGATGCCGAAATCGACAAGGCCGCAGCGCTTGTGGATGGAGATGTGCGCGGCGGTCGCGTCCCTAGTCTTGTCTGTGGTTTGTATAGGGCAGGGAGTGCCGCTCGGAGAGGGATTCGTCTGTCAGTTTTTACCTGAGTCGTTAAACAGATTAAATAACATTTTTTCATAGAGTGAATGAGAATTGTTAAAATGACTCACGCACCCCAACGTCTTTACCAGCCCCGACGATCAAGTTTTCCAATGTCCTGTATACCGCCTCTGTCGAACCCTCTAAATTCCTAAACCTACACCAACCCAACTTACCAACGTATCCGACCCCCTCAATTTACACCGCGTCCATTTTGGTTTCGCCGCCTCCTTCAGCAATTGGCGGACACCAGAGCAGGGCACACCGAAGCGGTCGATATGGGTTATCCTCTCGGAGAGAGCCATTCTGTGTGTGAAAAGAACAAACGGGTGCAAACGAAACAAAGAGAGGTTGCGGAATCAAAAAATAAAGCATCAGATAAAACAAAATAAAACTATTGTCGTGCATCGTGGGCACCCCTATATGACCACGAGAATAAATTGACACACAATATGTAAACATATCCTTTGGGGCTGAATTGCTATATGCCAGGTGATAACGTTGCCCAGCCTCTGGATGTGGCAGTGCAGTTCCGTCGCGGATCGGTTAGGTGTAGGGTATGTGAGAATCGGTTATGTATACCCTAGGCGTAGGGTATAAGAAGCGGTTATGTTTGCCTTAGGTGTAGGATGTGAACAAGTGAGCATGGGTGGTACTTTAAGGTCTTGTTTAGCCACACGCTATGAAGTGGCGGAGTGACCACGTGATGTTCGGTGGTCGATGACGAGGGCTGGGATGACATGACGTTTTTATTGGCATGAGCTTGTGGAGATGAAGAAATGTTTTTGTGTATAGATATCTGTCATAATCAGCTGCCCATTTCCGCCGATATTATTTGCTACAGAGGAACGCATAATGCATACGTGTGGTTGTCAGCTATAAGATAAACAGATGGATGCAAAAACGCAATATGCTCCACTTTCACATACTTCTTAAAACAAGACTCTGAAGTTTGTGTTGACTTTCCGCCTTATGTTATTGGCTACAGAGGAACATAAGCGCGGTTGTCAGCTAGAACATTAAACAGATGAGTGCAAAAATGTGTGGGCTTCATTCCTACATACATCGTAGATCCAAATTTTGTAGGCTAGTGTTCATTCTCAGTGCTTCGACTAGTTCGCTGGCTCCCTGATCGTAAATACGATTGTCTGCAGGGAACGCAAAAAGGTATACACGTGATTATCAGCTAGAACACTAAAAACAGAATGCCAACAAGTGATGTGCTTCATTCCTACATACACTGTAGATACAGGTTTTGCAGGCTCGTGTTTATTATCAGTGCTTCGGCTAGTGCGTGGGCTCCATGATCGTAAATACGATTGTCTACAGAAAAACACAAAACATGCATACTCGTGATTGTCAGCTAGAACACTAAACAAATTAATGCAAAATTATAATGCGCTTCATTCCTACGTACTTTCTAGATCCAGTGTTTGCAGGCTCGTGTTCATTCTCAGTGCTTCGGCTAGCTCGCTGGCTCCCTGATCGTAAATACGATTGCCTACCGAGGAACACAAAAAATGTATGCGTGTGGTTGTCAGCTATTACTCTAAACAGATGAGTGTAAAAGATAATGTTCTTAATTCCTACATAATTACATTTTAGATCCAGGTTTTGGAGGCTCGTGTTCAATTTCAATGCTTCGGCTAGTTCACTGGCTCCCTGATCGTTAATATAATTGTCTACAGAGGAACACAAAAAATGCGTACGCGCGGTTGTCAGCTAGGACACTAAACAGATGAATGCAATAACGTGATGCACTTTATATCTACTTACATTGTAGATATAAGCATTGCAGGCTCCTGTTCATTTTCAGTGCTTCGGCTAGTGTGCTGGCTCCGTTCTCGCGAATACGGTTGTCTAGAGGAAGATATCAAATGTATATGCATGGTTGACAGCTGGAACACTCAACAGATGAATGAAAAATATAATGTGCTTCTTTGCCACATACTTTGTAAATTTAGGGTTCGCAGGTTCGTGTTTATTTTCAGTGCTTCGGCTAATGTGCCAGCTCCCTTCTCGCCAATACCATTGCCTATAGAGGAACGCATAAAATGTATAAACGCGGTTGTCAGCTAGAAGAGTAAAAAAATTAATACAAAATATAGCGCGCTTCATTCCTACATACTTCCTAGCCCTATTTTTTGCAGGCTCGTGTTCATCTTCAATGCTTTGGCTAGTGCGCTGGCTCCCTTCTCGCCAATATCATTGTCTATATAAATGTATGCGTGTAAGAACACTAAACCGATTGATACAAAAGATAATATGCTACATTTACACATACCGTGTAGATTCAGATTTCTCAAGCTCGTGTTCATTTTCAGTACTTCGGCTATTGCGTTGGCTCCCTTCTCGCCAATGCCATTCTCTACAAAGGAACACAAAATGTATACACACGTTGTCAGATAGAATTCAAAACAGATGCATACAGAAATATAATACACTTCATTTCTACATACTTCCCACATTAAGGGTTTGCAGACTCGAGTTTATTCTCAATGCTTCGGCCAGTGCGCTGGCTCCCTTCTCTCCGATACCTGTGCCTACAGAGGAACACATAAAATGTATACGCGTGGTTGTAAACCAGAATGTTAAACATAATCAATATGGTGTGCTTCATTTCTACATACCTTTTAAATTTAGGTTTCGCAGGTTCGTGTTCGTCTTCAGTGCTTCGGCTAGCGCGCTGGCTCCCATCTCGCTAATACTATTGCCTACAATGTATACGCGTGGTTGTCGGCTAGAGTGCTAACAGGTGAATGCAAAAAATTTAATGTGCTTCATTGCTACATAATTACCTCCTAGCTCCAGGGTTTGCAGACTCGTGTTCATCTTCAATGCTTCGGCTAGTGCGCTGGCCCCTATCTCACCAAAATTATTCTCTACAGAGAACAACGAAAAATCTATATATGGGGCTGTCAGTTAGAACACTAAACATATGAATGTAAAATATGACAGGTTTCATTGCTACATACTTCCTAGATTCAGGGTTTTCAGACTCGTATTCACTTTCAGTACTTCGGCTAGTGCGCTGGCTCCATTCTCGCCAATATTATTGTCTACAGCAAAGGTATATGCATAATTGCCAACTAGAACAACAAACAGAAGTATTCAACAATATCGTTCTCCACATCGTTACATACCTCGTAGATTTAGGTTTTGCAGGCTCGTGTGCATTTTCAGTGCTTCAGCTAGCACACTGGCCCCCTTCTCGTCAATACCATTTCCTACCGATAAATACATAAATTTAGGCGTGATTGTTAGCTAGAACACCAAACATATTAATACAAAAATGTAATGCGTTTCATTCACACATACGTTCCAGATTTAGGTTTTGCAGGCTTGTGTTCAGTTTCAGCGCTTCAGCTAGCAAACTGGTTTCCTTATAACCAATATTACAGTCTGTAGAGACAGAAAAAGGTTAGATACAGCCAACAGTTACGAAAAACCAAATGGGGATTCGTGTTCATTGTTGCCGACATTGCTCCCAAAAGCTCATAAAAATCCACAGAGATGAAAATCTCAAATATAAAATGTAACTATATTATAGTGTACCTGGAAGATCCAAATATTTAAGGTGGATACACTTTTGAAGGATTTTTGTAATTCTATAGATCAATAATCATTGATTTTTTTTAGCAACTATCATGGAGTTTTCAATCAGCTAGCCATTGGACAAAACATGTAACAATAAATTATCATACCCTATATTTTTTATATCCATATATGTCACCCTATATAGGTATGGCAATAGTAATATATATTACAATTTATTATATAAAGTTCATTAAACAATAATTCAATATAACTTACTCAAGAATTTCAATAATGGATAGAGCATTGATAAAAGCTTCAATATCTTCTGGATCAGCATTTTTGCAATCTACAAAACTAGAGTTTGCTCACTCATTAGACCTTCTAGGAAAGCAAAGAAAGCTTAAAGTCAAACTGATTACCTGATCTTCCGCAGCGGGATACTTGACAGCACGTGAGCCACCGAATTTCGAAATGTATGCAAAGGTCCTCTTAACAATCCTTTGATCCTGATAATAATAATAATAAAGACCATCTGAGTATATATAAACGATACGGGATGAATTTAAAATACCGGTAAATAATACGAACATCAGCTCCAGGGTCCCGTCGTCAAACCCAATGTTTCCATTTATGGAATTGTTCTGGATGGCTGTCTGAAGACTCTGAACAGCGTTTGTTGTGTCCCATTCTGAGGCATGATTCTTGCATACCCATCGAACTGTTATACTACCGTTTTTGCCACGACGGAGCACACGCTGCAGATTCCCAAGTCGGTTGGAGTTATCTATACCCTTAAGATAAGCTATGGGCCAAAATTCGAAAAGAAATCATGAGCATATACAGAAATCCGCGCGTGCACACTTTAACAAAGAAAATCGATGTATTGCTGCACCTTGAAGTTCTCGTAAATCAGGTCTTTCTATCAGTCCTAACGATCCTTCTTGAATCTGATCCGACCGTGGAACATTAGTTGTATATTTTTTGACGTGGATATCAGTAGCCTCGAGGTTGGAGACAATCATCTTAAAGCATTTCTCAGTCTCTGCGCAGAACTCAAGCTCGTAGTCCGTAAAGATGGATGCCTCTTTTGCCTTGTATGCTGTTGAAGTCGCTTCCCCGAATGTAAGCACACGTTCTAATAGGTGTCCTCCCAAGCGTACGGCCAGTGATAGACAAGGCAAAATCTATTTTATACGAGAAATATTAGATGGCGTGCAAAGAGAGTTCGGACGCTCAAGCTCAAACAGACAACATACCAAACATATATATGCTCCATATTTAGCTACAAACTAAAATAATTTCAAGAAGATATGTTAAAAATAATAAATAATAAGAACTCGAATTGTAATAGTCTATCGAATATCAAAATAATCCACCTCGCGTGGTCGGGCAACATGGTAACCGTCATGATATGCCAGATGGAACTGTTTTTTCGTGCTGCCGTTTTCGATTGCTTCGTGTTCGCATAGAAAGTATAGACGGAACGTTTTGATGAAGAGGCTGTCAATTGATGGTGCCCACCAATGACCATCCTCGGGAAAGATGAAAAAGAGTCGCGGGACTATATCCTCATGAAGATCAAGTATAGTCTTGGGCAGACTGTCAACCTTGCTGTGAAGTTCGTCGAGGCTGCTAAAGATGTCTCTCTTGTCGATTTTTATCTCTTCTGAATCACGCCTCATGCCCTGTACAATATATACGTGTGGAGGAAAACGGAAGTTGCATAAAAATCGCATCCCGAAAATCTGACACTAAAAAATACCGATGCTACTAACCGACGGCAGATTGGAAGATAAGCCTGGTTATATATATATTATCAGTAAAATGTTCGCGGGGTTTCCGAAATGACTGCACAATAAAACCGTAAAATCTACCTACCTCGCTGCTGTTCTTTCTGGAGCTCGAGGAGTAGGATATCTTTTTCACGAAGTTCCGATCGTTCTTTACGAAGTTGATCGATCTTCTTTGTCACCAGTTCGATTTCGATTTCATTCCTAATTCTAGCTTCCACAGTGCTCCGGGCAATAGCTGTCAAACAATGACAAACACAAGTTATAATATGATCTCAGATATAGTTTTATGTTGCGCCAAGGCAACAATTACCAAAAGCAAAGGAAATATTACACACCTTCCATAGATGACTCTTGACCGCTCGTTCCTAGTCAAATTTAAGGGATGTTTATTGCCGTCGGTGTGGCCATTACCGAACGACGGGTTGGACGAAGCCTTGTTGCCCCTCCACGACTGTTATTCGGAATAAATATGATGACAATTACCTTTCAATCTGGCAATCTCGTTCATAATTTTCTTCACAGGCCCGCCTCGTAAGTTATATGGAGGTCTCAATAGGTCATTTTCGGTGAGTATAATTAGAGCAGCTCCGTCTGTATCCTGATCACGCAAGGTTGCCACATGGTCAGGTTTCAATTGGAAAGCAGGGTGTTGAAAGTGCTCAAAGACACTGTGTTCATCCCAAGTCTTGATTTCGTCAAGCGAGGGGGTTGGAAGTTCGGGGAAGGACATGGTGAGGGAGATCGAGGGTTATACAAAAGAATTGTCAGCGGACGAGGGCCGTAATCAAAGGAAATAAGCTTTCAATTTACTAATGCGTAACTTGTGACACCTTCAGGATTGACAGAATAATTAGGCACTATAATTACCACGCAACCTGCAAGCCACATTTCATCCGAATGCCCACTATCGCTTACCGGCTTTGATATTGAAATCCAAGCACACACACGATTTTTACCCTTGTCAGAGCGTGCTATGAGTACGACAATTTTCAGAACATATGAACGATGACACTTTGACATATTATATCAGGGTTACAATGTAGTTATGCTTTTTTTTTTTTTTTTTTTTTTT
>RBNI01002786.1:0-17532 GCA_003990745.1 Jimgerdemannia flammicorona | reverse complement strand
AATGCAACCAACTACGACATCCTCATCGGCAACCAGTGGCTTCACAAAGCCAGAGCAATAATCGATCTGAATGCACAGAAGATGCAGATTGTCTACCGAGGACAAAAGATGCGAATCCCTATCAATGTTAACAAAGGAGTGCTCCCCGAGATGGAGGAAGAAGAAGGTGAGCAAGAGGAAGCCTACATGGTAACTATGCAGAAAAAGAAGAAAAAAGTCGGATGGATGAGTGAGGAGGAATGGTGCAAGAAGATTGCAGAAGGATATGCACCACAAGGAGTCTGCCCCCACGGAATCAAGATGTACTGTATGGAGCATGTCAATGATTGCTACCAATGCACTGGTAGAATCAAGAAGATCCACTATGAAAGAAAATGGAAGGTTCTCGAAGAACAGGCCAGTAGAAAAATGGAAAAGGAGGAAGATGACGAACCACCAGCCCTCCTAGAAGACAGTGATGATGAAGAAGAAATCAAGGTCAAGATTCAGAAAATCCATCCTGATGCAGTTCTACCAGAATACAAGTCAAAAAATGCAGCCAGAATGGATATCGCCACAGTGGAGGAAACCGTACTGGAGCCCCAGACAACCACCCTACTCACAACTGGACTGGAGATGATCATCCCAAAGGACCATGTTGGAATTCTCAAAACAAGAAGCAGCCTAGTAAAAAGCGATATCACCATTGAAGGAGGAGTTATTGATTCAGACTATATTGGAGAAATATTGCTCATTGCAAGAAACCACAATCCTACAATCCTATTTCCAGTCAAGAAGAAGGACCGATTGGCACAGATGCTGATCTTCCCAGTTCTACAACCAAAGATCATGGAAGTCAAGAAGTTGCAGGAAACAGAAAGAGGAAGGAAAGGATTCAGATCTACAGGAAGAGGAGTATTTGCCAGCATCAAAATCACCGAATTAGATCACAAGAAGGAGGAAACCACCACCAGGCACAGCTATACTATTGGGAATGAGTTTCCACTCAAGAAAGAACTCAAGAAGATACTCTATGAATTCGAGGATGTCCTTGCCACAGATTTCAAGGATATCAAAGGAAAGACCCCACACTACTACCATGATGTGGATACAGGAGACACCGAACCAATCTATCAGAAAGCAAGACCCATCCCGCCAGCCTACCGCAAATGGCTCAGAGAAGAAATCAAGCAGATGGAAGAAGCCGGTATCATCAAAGAAGCCAGTAGTCCTTGGGCTTCACCAGTCGTACTAGCTCCGAAGAAAGGAAGCAAGCCAGGAGAATTCGCATCAAGACTCTGTACCGATTATAGAAAGCTCAACTCAATTACCAAGAAGGATCACCAACCACTACCCCTTATCAGCGATATTCTCATAACTCTGAGAGATGAGGTACAGTACTACAGCACCTTGGACTTATACTCGGGATTCTATCAAATTGGCCTCACAGAAGCAGTGAGTGAGAAATCAGCTTTCATCACCCCAGATGGAACCTATGTCTACCTGCAAATGCCATTCGGAATGTGCAATGCACCAGCAAGCTTCCAGTGAATGATGAACAAAATCTTCCACTATGACATGGGGAGATGGATGATGGTTTATGTAGACAACGTAATCATCTACAGCAAGACAACCAAAGAACATCTGCAGCACATCCAGTAGATGATGGAAAGGTTGAGGAGGCATGGTCTTTACATCAAACTGAAGAAATGCAAGTTTGCAGAAATCGAGATCTCTTATCTTGGACATGTTATCAACTGAGATGGAATACACACGGACCCCCTCAAGATACAGGCAGTAGCAGCATATCCAAGACCTACTACAGTTATTGAAGCCCAAGCCTTCATGGGACTCACCTCCTACTATCGCAGATTTATTAGAGGATTTTCCAACATTGCAGGCCCAATTTACGAACTCAACAAGAAGGATATCAAGTTCCAATGGACTGGCAAGCAACAAAAAGCATTCGACGAACTCAAGGTCAGGCTGATCCAGGCACCCATCCTTAGAAGACCTGACTGGACTCAAGAATTTATCCTGCAGACAGATGCAAGCACACAAGGACTTGGAGCAGTCTTGGCCCAGAAGAAAGACAAAGTAGAGTATGTCATCGCATACCTGAGCCAAGGAACCAGAGGAGCTGAAAAGGAATAAGAATCCTATAAGTTGGA
Organism: Jimgerdemannia flammicorona; assembly: GCA_003990745.1. Lineage (NCBI taxonomy): Eukaryota > Fungi > Mucoromycota > Endogonomycetes > Endogonales > Endogonaceae > Jimgerdemannia > Jimgerdemannia flammicorona. The sequence goes on along the minus strand of RBNI01002786.1, from coordinate 15,382 downwards.
ATGCCTTGCAGTCATCTGGACTGTAGAAAAGTTCCACTACTACCTTGCTGGAAGACACTTCACTATCCAGACAGACCACTCAGCCCTCACCTGGCTACTGACCACCAGACAACCCAAAGGAATCTATGCCAGATGGATCATGAAGCTACAAGCCTATGATGTAACAATTGTACACCACCCAGGAAGAACCAACGCCAATGCAGATGCCCTCTTACGGACACTCCGAAATACCTCCAACCAGCAAATCAATCATGAATAAGGAACTCTACTATGGAATCATCACCTACCTGAGACAGCAAAAGATGCCCCAACATCTAGAAGAATGGACACAAATAATTATCAGCAGGACATGGAAACAATTCGAAACTGATGGAGAAACACTGAAGAGAGGAAAACTACTAGTCATACCCGATCACAAGAAGGAACAAGCAATGAAATCAATACACGAACTTGGCCACCTAGGAGGAAAAAACATATACGACAAAGCAAGAAGAACAATGTGGTGGCCAGGAATGGAGGAAGATATCAGACAATTTGTCAAGACCTGCAACAAATGCCAGAAACAAAAATAAGACCAACAAAATCAAGCCCCAGGATTGGCACACATAGAACCAGTACCATTCGCCCATATTGCAATGGATGTAATTGGTCCTCTACCCTTGACCTTGACCGGCAACCGATATATCATTGTTATTGTGGATCTTTTCACAAAATGGATAGAGGCAGGACCCCTCAAGGAAGCCAATGCACAGTCAATTGCTGATTTCTTTTACAAAGAAATCATCTGCCAATTCAAGACCCCAGTACAAGTCACCACAGACAGAGGAACAGAATTCGTGAACCAGTTCTTTGAGATCCTCTACAAGAAATACAGAATCCAGCATATTCAGACCACAGCATACTATCTCCAAGGAAACGGACAAGCAGAAAGGACCAATAAAACACTCAAGAATGTTATCACCAAGATCTGCGATAACTACGAAAATTGGGATCACTATCTGCCAATAGCATTATCTGCTCTTCGGGATATTCGATCACAAAGCACCCACTTCACTCCTCGGGAAATGCTGTTCAGAGAAGAAAGTTCTCAAGAAATCTTATCATCCAATGGAGATACTGTCTGGAAACGCGTAGACACGGAGATATGGAAACTACACCAAATCAGGAAGAAGGCTGAAGATTACATCATTAAGGTGCAGACATTTCAATGGAATAATGCAGAAAAGACCCACAAGCCCTTGGAGATTATCAAGATAGGAGACAAAGTCCTAGTGTATCGAAATATGGTGGAAGCTTCATGGTCACGAAAACTGGAGCCCAAGTGGGAAGGACCTTACCTGGTACAAGATATAAAAGGGACTACCTTTTGGCTACAAAAAATGTCAGGCACAATCATCCCCACTACTATCCACCGAAACCGACTTAAGAAGTATCATGGCCAATAACTGAAGCACTGAAACAGCACTCAAGATCACTAGTGCTGCCCAAAGAGCCATTGAGAGACAGTGGCATACTACTGAACCCCTGACTATAGAAGAATGTTATGACAGCATCCAAAGTATTATCCAGACCCATCTCTCCCGAATTTCACACTTCAAGGCCTACCATCATAGAATGGAGTTTTAAGAGTACTTCAAGCTTGGATAGATACTTAACCAGAATGCAGAAATGACCAAAGAAGATTGGATTGCAGAATGTCAGCTCTTGTATTCACAGATCACCATCGCCAAGAGAATTCATAAACTGTTTCGAGATGATGAATCAGCACTAGCCCATATCCGAGGAATAACCCCTATAGACTTCGAGTGAGTTAGGCGACATTATTAGGAAACCATAATGCAACAAATTGTATAGTACAAGACCATACAAACCATTGAAGCCTGGGAGTTTGAATAGGATATTTCAGAGATGAATCATCTATCCAGGAGGAAGTTGTGATGGTCAATCCAAATTAGTAATATGAATCAGGGGAATTAGACATTTGATCACAGTACCTGAATCTGATTCCCAGTATAGTATAGCCTTATAGTTAGCCAAGTCTCCAATTTAGACAATGTCGAAATATCTCGACACTTGTGAAATCGATGACCCAATATAGTATAGCATTTAGACAATGTCAAAAAGTCTCGACACTTACTAAATGACTCATAAACTTAGCTACATAACTTAGCCATCTCATAGTTAGCAAACTTGTATAAATAACCCAGTATCTTAGAATGAATAAACCTCAGATTGAAATAGTTCAAAGCAAAGAGAAAGCAAAGGAACTAGTAAGCCTGCAGGCAGATACACTTCGAACTCACCCACCCCTGCATACCGAGGACTCCGTAGAGTCAAAGAAGATCAAGAATTCAAGATACAGAAATCTGACGTACTTATAAGGTTAAGCATCTGCTACATTACAATAGATAGATAGTATTCTTTTATTATATTTATAGTTATTTTATAGTTAATATATAATTTTATTATATTCCTACTTATATTAGATTCTTTTTGAATATTATCTTATTAATTAGATATATTAAAATTATAATTATTATATATTTTAGTTATATATAGAGCTTATATATAACTATATTATTCTTAATTATATTACTAATTTCAATGTATAAATATATACTATCTGGAATAATAAAAGCTACTTTTATCCTCTATTCTATATTTTTAACAAAGTTATAATAGATCATATAAGTGCCAATTGAGTATAACTTTATATCAAATATATTTGACATTTCTATAGATATTATATTAATATCTCTCATATAAGAGCAGATATTTTAGTTATTTTAAAATACTTTTTAACTTATAAAATTTTTAAATAGTTATAATTCTGAGTTATATATATTTCTAGTTTTACATATATTATATATTACTTTTTATTCTAGTTTGCATTTGGTTGCAGTTTACTTTATATTTGTTTTTAATTTTTTGAGTTAGATATCTTATTAATAGAAGTGTTGACATATTAACTTAATATGTCAATATATAATTATACTAATTTATTAGATTTGCATATTTATCAGTATATAAAATATATAAAATACATAACTTCATAAAACATTTCTTCTTTACAATATAATTTAATTAAAATAATTTTAGATTCTAAAAGTTTTGTATTTTAGAATTATTAAACTTTAAAATAAGTTCAAAAAGAACTTTAGATTAAATATTAATTGAATTTTAAATTTAATATTATTATAATATAGAAGATATATAATCTAGAAATTACAGTAGATTTCTATATCTTATTTTAAATTCTTAAAGTTATAGATAATATTTATCTGATCTCATTATTAGACTATTAAAGTAAGACTTTAATTCTTTTAATCTGAGGTTTATATACTCTAGATATATGCTTAGATTATTTATATAAATTGGGTAGATATACTGTAAGAGGGTTGCTTTTTAAGATAACTGTTACATAGTTCTGGAAGGGTTTTCTGGAAGTTCTGAATATTCTGGAAGACTGTTTTTTTATGGTCAAGATCAATTTCATATAGAGTACATCCTCTATGCTTATTGATTTCAAGATCCGATTGATGTCTCAACCAAAGTCCTTTTTCAGACTAGTTCTGGATGTTCAGGATTTTCCATATTTCAGGAAGTTCAAGAAACTAAGACCAGCTTAGTTGAATTGGTGTATCACTGCAGACAATACCCAATTAGAAAATTTCATGATGGGATTAGGAGTGGGACCTAATGGAGAACAGATTTACTTAAGAGTGGTTTATAGGTTATTAAATAGGTTTATTCACTATTTATGATATTGCTATACTAGGAGTAGTTGTGTGAAGGGATATTGTGGGAAAGTACTTAGAAGTTGTGTTCAGATTATTTAAGTCTGAGATTCTGAGGTCTGGGAGGGGGGTATTTATACTAGTGAGGGTCTATTTGGACTATGCTAGATATGGATGTAGCACTAAGTGCCTTGCTGAGTCAGAATGCAGTCACGTAGTATAAGTGTGATCTGACATGTTAAGAGTTCATCTGACTGCTAAGTTAGTTCACAATCATATCATACAAGACTAATCTAACTATACTATGACTGCTAAGCTATTTATAGGTTTAGATGCTGTCTGGGTAGTCTTCAATGACATCACCATCGATGACATCATCTCTGATGAAGTAGTCATCTAGGAAGAGTGGTTCGCGGATTACTTCTCCTAGATCACTGAGGTAGTAATACATTGAGACTTTGTCACCTTCTCACAGGATTATATCATCTGTCTCATATGCTGGATAAGGCATTGGTGGGTGAAGGGGGGGTGCATCATCTTTGCTTTCATTGGATTCACTATCTGCATACCTTCTATAGGTTACAGTACTATGAGATGCAGGGTTGTAGTAAGCTGGTGGCTGTGGTTCATGTCGCTCGTACTTGGGTGGTGAAGTGGTTGGTTCGATCTCGAGGGTTGTCTGGAGATACAGGTTGTGTTCTCCAGTCTCTTCATTGTAGTTGAAGTAATCGGGGGTAAACATAGATTGGTATTCGTGCCAGAAGTCATTGTCCCAATAAGTCTTGTATATGGTTATAAACTGTTGTAAGTTCATTGGTAAGGTTGGCAGTGTGATCAGAGTTGGTAGAGATCCTTGGCTTGAGGTTATATCAGCATCAGAGAGATCATTATCTTCTGCTTCATCTTCATTGAAGTGGATTATATCATAGATGTCCTTCATAGCATATCCAACTTAGAGCATTTGCAGAATGTGGTCGTTGGAGTGCAGAAAGGTTCTGTCTGTAGTCTGGACGTTTTCAAGGTACTTGTGGTTGAGTTCTTGTATTATGTCGTCAATTTGGCCATAGGACAGAGTAGCAACCATTTTGCTGGTAGTAACTCAGAGGTGGGGAATAAAGGTGCTATACTCATAGAAGAGTTCTCTATGTTTGTGAGTGATGAGCTTCTGGTGTTGAGACATCTGGGTGATGTCTGTGTCATGGTGGTGTTCGACCATGTCTTCTAAGAGTCAGCTGATCTGGTAGTAGCTTGAGATTTGTCTGATTTGGTAGTCCTCATTGGGTATGTTTAGGGCATTCTATCAGGCTTCTATAAAGTAGAGGGGTACTAGGCTATGGATATTCATGAGAGGCAGAAGGGGTGTGGCTCAGTTGACAATGGTATTCCAAATATCAGCATGGATGTGATTGTAGATCTCAGTGGTCATATTTGTGTGTTTGGAAGTATAGTTGTTGTTTGTTTTGGTTCTCAGTTTCAACACATCTTGGTACTTGGTATATATACATTTGGTCCCAATTGGTAAGATTCCGTTTGTATGAATCTTGTATTCTGTAACATCATGTTGACTTAGCTTTGTGTGCTGTAACTTCGGTTTGACTTAGCTTTGTGATCATGCAGGTGATTTCCAGATTTGTTCAGAGGTTACGTGTGATTTCAGTGGCTTGTTCCAAGGGTGACGTGTGATTTCGGTAGCTTGGAGGTTGTGTGCTTACAACTCTCCCCTTCTTAGCTTTCGATATCCTCATTGGGGCCTTCTAATTTTGTTCTAGTGTTGTTATACTGTTTGAGAGGTCAAAAGTCCAGTAAAGTCCATTTTTTTCAGAAAGTGGCATGCTCGTAGTACAGTTGCCTAAGGCATTGGATTCACATGTTAAAGGGTCATATGTTCAATGTCATGTACTGGAAGTGATTCTGACATTATTCACTGCTGGAGAATTTCCTCTAAGGAATCTTCTTAAATATCTATATCTCGTTTCCCACCAGTGGTACAGGGAGAATAGACTTACTTTTAGTTTTGTTATTTTTTTCTGAGAGTCAGTATTGTTTTGTCTTGACTTGCTGAGTTCTTGATTTGTTCATGATAATTATAGTGTTCGGGAGGATAATATAGAGTATGTACTGATAGGTGTCAGAGTATTTGGGTTTCAGTTATTCAGAGAATCATATTCCTAAACTACGTTGGTAGCATTCTGAAGATTGGTCTTGGGTTCCCAAGTTACATCATAGATTGGATATTCTTTCCATTTGACGAGGTACTCAGGGTGGTTCTTGTGGCCACATTTGTTGAGGATTTGTTCAACTTCGTACTCTTCTTGGTCATTAATAATGACAGGTGCAGGTGGTTTCATAGTTCAGTTTGAGAATAGCTTATCATCGTTGTCATTGTATCACTTGAAACGTTGGACATTAAAGACTGGGTGAATCTTAATAGTGTCTGGTAGCACCAATTTGTAGGAGGTTGAAGAGACTTGTGCAATGACTTCAAATGGTCCAATGAACTTGCTGTTCAGCTTTGTAGATGGTCTGTACTTGAGGTTGTCAACTTGGTATCCTTAGATGTCTAGTAGAACTTTTTCTCTAATATTAAAGGTTTCTTCTTGCCAGTGTTGGTTAACATACTGTGACTGTTGTTCTTGAGCTTGTGATAAATTCTCAAATATGATCTGGCTTAGATTGCACATTTGGAGTCGGAATTCTTCAACAGCTTCAACTGTGGAGGTTCATCAGTAGTTCGGATAAGTGTCAGAGGGGTGTTTGGGTTTTGTCCAGTATTGGCGAAGAATGGGGTCATTCCAAGAGAGGCTTCCTTGCTATTGTTATAGGCAAACCAATTGTGGTGAGGTGTTCATGCCATTCATCTTGTCAGTAGGAAATATAGTTCCTTAGTAGTTGTTCCAGAGTTCAGTTAATTCTTTTAGTTTGATCATCAGTTTCAGGGTAAAAGGCTGTAGATAGTGCAAGTTTCGTTCCAAGGTACACATAGAGGGCTTTCCAAAAATGGCTGGTGAATTTTGGGTCTTGGTCACTAACAATGATCTTAGGAAGACCATGATAGTGGAAGATATTGTCAAACAAGAGTATGGCTATGTCTGGTGCTGTTGCAGTGGTAGTAGTTGGGACAAAGTGGGCTGGTTTGCTGAGATAGTTCACAAAGACAACAATTGCATCTTTCCCGTTCTTGGTTCAGGGTAGTTGTATAATGAAGTCCATAGAGATTTGTTCCCAATTAGCAGATAGTACTGGGATAGGGTAGAGTAGACCAGGTTTTGCTAGTGTTGAGGACTTGTTTCATTGGCAGGCATCACAGGAAGTGATGTAGGTCATGAGCTGATCTGCTATACGGGGCCAATAGAAGTTTCAGGAGATAACTTCATAACATTTGTCAAATTCTAAATATCCAGCTGTAGGGGCATCATGACATTCAAATAGGATAGTCCTTCATAGGTCTCAGTTGTTTAGAACATATAGTCTGTCCTTATAGTAGATAGTATTGTCCTTGAGTTAGTATTGATAGTACCAGGTATGCTTGTCAGCATCATCAATATTCAGAATTTCTTAGAGTGCTTGAGCTTCTTTATTATCAGTACATGCTGTGATAATTTGTTCCATAATAGAGTTTGTAACCAGGGTGAGAGTTTGGATAACTTCTTTGATTGGTGGTCTGGAGATTGTATCAACAACAATATTTTCCTTGCCAGGGTGATACTGGATTTTATAGTCAAAGTTGGTGAGGACTTTCATCTATCTGGCTTGCTTTCGAGAAAGGGTAGCCTGTGTCTTGATGTTGACTAATGACTTGTGGTCAGTCAATACAGTGAAGTGTGCTCCTTCTAGGTATGGTCGCTATTTGATCAGAGTGTCTATGATGGCTAACATTTCTTTCTCATGAGTTGCATAGTTGATTTCGGCATCATTGAACTTGTGAGAGTGATAGGCCACAGGGTGTCCTTCTTGTATGAGTACTGCTCCAAGAGCTAGGTCAGAGACATCAGTAGTAACTTCATATGGTAGGGCAGGGTTTTCCACTTGAAGTACTGGAGTGGTTATCAAGGTATCTTTCAATGCTTGAAAGGCTGTATCTTATTTGGGTCCCCAATTTGCAATATTGTTGAAGTCTTTCTCTTATTTCATGGTTCAGTGCTGTTCTTCTTTCTTGTTGTGCTTCATCATTTGGGTAAGGGTGGTAGTGATTTTGGCAAAGTTGGCAACAAATCACCTGTAATAGTTTGCTAATCCCAGGAAAGACTGGAGGTCTTTCAGCTTTTTGGGTCTGGACCAATCTTTGATTACAGAGATTTTGCTAGAGTTCACTTTGATTCTATTTTACGTGACAATGTGTCTAAGGAATTGGATTTCTTTCAGAAGGAATTCACACTTGCTGAGTTTTGCAAAGAGTCGGTTTTCTCAGAGTTTCAGTAGTACTAGTTTAAGGTATTTGAGATGTTTCTCCAGAGTTTTGCTGAAGACTAGGATGTCGTTAATGTAGACAACAACAAATTTGTCCAGATATGGGTACAGGATAGTATTCATCAGGGTCTGGAAGGTTGCTGGGGCATTAGTTAAGCCGAAAGGCATAATCAGGAATTCAAAGTGTCCATAGCAGGTTTGGAAGGCTGTCTTGTAGATGTCTTCTTCTTTTATGACAATTTGCCAGTAACTATTTCGCAGGTCAAAAGTGCTCATGAATTGTGGATTGATAAGCCTGTGGAATATTTCATTGATTCTGGGTAGTGGGCAACAGTTCTTGATGGTCTGTTCATTGAGGTCACGGTAATTGATGTGCATTCGCAGGTCTCCTTCTTTCTTAACAACAAAGAGAACTGGTGTACCATAGGGTGATATACTGGGTCTGATGAATCCTTGTTCTAGGAGTTTGTCAATTTCCTTCTTGAGTGCATCAATTTCTCTCAGAGACATGTGGTAGATTGATTTGAAGGTTGGCTTGGCATCTGGAATGGTCTTGATGGCATGGTCCACTGCTCGTTTAGGTGGTAGGCCTTTTAGAAGTTTCTTTGGAAATATATCTCGGAATTTCTGGAATAGTGGTGTGACATAGCTATCAACTTTGAAAAAGTCTTCTTCAGAGTTCTCAGGTTCTTCTTTGGATGGGCAGATGGAGATGGTAAAGAGAGGGCATTTCTTGGCCAATTTCTTGAGTTGTAGCTGGTTGATATGAGTGATCTTTAGTCCAGGGTTACTAAAGTTGGGTGGGTCCTTTTCGCCTTACAGCTTGAAGTTGTGGCGTCCTTTCTTGATGGTCAGAGAATGGTTTACCCAATCAATCATGGAGTTCTATTGTTTCAACCATGGAGTTCTAAGAATGATTTCATTGTCAGGAAGTGGTATAATCTGAAGAGTAACATGTACTTGATAGTCACCAATTCGGAAGGGTAAATTGCAGACTTCCTTGCTAATGACATGTGAGGTTCCATCAGCTGTGGTAACTGCTTGAGTTTGTTGTGCTGGAGAGGTGAAGATCTCGAGTCTATTGGCTGTTTCTTTATTGATGAAGTTTCCTAAGGCATTGCTGTCTATCATAATCTTGATAGGTGCTCAGTTAACAAAAGCTTGTAGTGTAAGCAGTTTGTCTGATCCAATAGTAGTGATTTCAGTTATAGGAGCTTTCCTTCCATTGGTTCTTCTTTAAGCCAGTTTGTTGACACAAGAGAAGCAATCATCAAACATTTGGAAAGAGTACATTCTAATGCCATGGAGATACTGGCCACTTGGTATATATCCATCTTCAATTTTCTTGTAGAATTGTTCTTCCTTACTCATGGTAGGTTGGGCTGGAGCCTTGTTTGATAAGCCAAATCCTTTAGATCCTCAAATGGTAGGTAGTAGTTCAGGGACTTCCTTGACTGTCAGGGTTGACTCAATTTTTTCGAATAGGATCTGGGTAATGCAGAAACCTATAGGGATCTTGAAGGGTATCCAACTGTAGTTTTGGATAAGGACAATAATTTCACCTGTATAATCTTCGTCAATGACTCCTCCTTCTACTGAGAGTCCTTTCAGTGCTAGGCTGCTATGATAGCATATTCTTCCAACATGTCCTTCAGGGATTTGGATGCTGATTCCTGTGTAGACTTGCTTGACTTCTTGGTTGGAAACTGTGGCTTCTTTGGCTGCATACAGGTCATATCCAGCTGCTTTTTGACTTCCTTTAGTTGGGGCCTTAGCTGTTTGTCTTAACTTGACAAAGTCTAGTATTCTGGTAGTCAGGTTATTAAGGTGGTATAGAGTGGTAACAGTTGCTTGTGTTGCTGTTAGGGGTTTTTGGTTGTGGCAGGCACTGGCCATGTATCCTGTCTTTCGGCAATAGAAGCATGCTCTGCTTCTTCAAAGTTCATTCCTTTCTCCTTCAGTAAGTTTCTTGAAGGTACTCAGCTGGGTAGGTTCGTGATTTCTGAGTGTCCACAAGATAGATGTTGAGGGAGCTTGAGATACTTCATGCTTGGATTCTTCTTTCTTGGTCTAAGTCTTTTCCTTGTTGTTGAATTCTCTTCGAGGCAGAATTGGTCCAGCTGTTAAAATTCACTTAACCATAGTCTTGATTCTTGCCAGACACCATTGTTAGTAATTGCAACCAACTGGGCAGTCTTGTTCTCGGATTTTTCTAGTAAGCCATTCAGGCAGGATATTGAATAAATGGTCTGCTCTTATACCATTGTATGCTTCATCATTGGCAATATATTCTAGGCCCACAGTATTCATGAGTAACTCGAGTTTTGTACAAAAGGTTTCAAATTCTTCTTTGCCATATATATCAAATTTGAGGTTACAGAGTTTTACTTGAGATTTGGCAATCATGGTTTCACTGCAATATTGAGCAATCATGAGTTATTTGAGTCCAGGGACTACAGGATGGGCTCTATATCCTGGGGCATTATTTGCTACATTCTGAGCAATTACTGCAGGTCAGGTGTCCCATGTGAGGGGTTTTTCAGAAAGGGTTTACCACCATTCTTCAGCAGGTCCTCAGAAGAATGTAACAACTTGGCGGACATAGACTGTAGTGGTAACAAAGAGTTGTTCCAGTGTGTGGTCTTGATTGTTTGTCAGAATGCAGTCAGCAACTCGCTCATTGGTCCATTGATTGGCTTCGAAGTTGGTGTCAACTATACTAATGAAGCTTTGGACTTCTTGTGCAGTACCATTGAAGGTAGGTAGGCTCAGATTTTTTGTAGGTCGGGTCTGTTCGGCTAAGGCAGTAATGGTTGCTGCCATTATGGCTACCTGAGCTTTGAGGTCTAGAATCTGTTGGTTCACTATGTTGTTTACTGGAGGCAGTTGGACTGCTGATAGTAGTGTTACTGGTACTACTTGAGGTACTGGTGCAGAGTGTGAGAGTGTTCTTTGAGTCTGTGTAAGTTGTTGGAGTAATAGTTGTGGATCTGGAGTAAGGGCTTGATAGATAACTGTCTGTTACTTTGTAGGTGTATTCTGGCCTGATGGAGGTGCGTCTCCTTCAGTAGGCTAGAAAGACTGCTGCTGGTTGTCCTAGGTCACTCGGATTTGTGGAGCTGATAAAACTCTTGTTGAGAAGAGTAAAGAAGGCTTTGATAAGACCTTCTTCATCTTGACTTGATGGGTCTAGTATAAGGAGTTCAGTGAATAGGGTTTTGCCTATTTGCTGGTTTAATCAGAGTACTTCTTTCTTTGAATGAAGTTTGTCCCACTTGTTGCAGGTGTGGAGGTCAGATTGTTCTTATATATTAGGTTCAATTCTCTCCAGATTGTCAGATGGTTTAGGATAAATTCCAGTTCAGAGGTTGGGCTTTATACCAACTTGTAGAAATTTGCAAAGGGGTTTGTAATGGAGTGAGGAAGCATCTTGAAGTAGAATTGGATTGTAAACCACTGCTACCAAGTTGTAAGAGGGTTGCTTTTTAAAGTAATCATTACATAGTTCTAGAAGGGTTTTCTGGAAGTTCTGAATATTCTGGAAGACTATTTTTTTATGATCAAGATCAATTTTGTATGGAGTACGTCCTCTATACTTATTGATTTCAAGATTGGGTTGATATCTCAACCAAAGTCCTTTTTCAGACTAGTTCTGGATGTTCAGGATTTTCCGTATTTCAGGAAGTTCAAAAAACTAAGACTAGCTTAGTTGAATTGGTGCATCACTGCAGACAATATCCAATTAGGAAATTTTGTGATGGGGTTAGAAGTGGGACCTAATGGGGAGCAGATTTACTTAAGAGTGGTTTGTGGATTATTAAATAGGTTTATTTGCTATTCATGATATTACTATACTAGGAGTAGTTGTGTGAAGGGATATTGTAGGGAAGTGCTCAGGAGTTGTGTTCGGATTCTTCATGTCTGAGATTCTAAGGTCTGGGAGAGAGGGTATTTATACAAGTGAGGGGCTATTTGGACTATACTAGATATGGATATAGCACTAAGTACCTTGCTGAGTCAGAATGCAGTCACATAGTATAAGTGTGATCTGATATGTCAAGAGATCGTCTGACTGCTGAGTCAGTTCACAGTTACATTGTATAAGGCTAATCTAACTATACTATGACTGCTAAGCTATTTATAGGTTTAGATGCTCTCTGGGTAGTCTTTAATGATATCACTATTGATGACATCATCTCTGATAAAGTAGTCATCTAGGAAGAGTGGTTTGTGGATTACTTCTCCTTGATCACTAAGGTAGTAATACATTGGGACTTTGTCACCATCCCACAGGATTGCATCATCTGTCTCATATGCTGGATAAGGTATTGGTGGGCAAAGAGGGGGTGCATCATCCTCGCTTTCATCAGATTCGCTATCTGCATACCTTCTATAGGTTATAGTACTATGAGTTGCAGGGTTGTAGTAAGCTGGCGGCTGTGGTTCATATCACTTGTACTTAGGTGGTGGAGTGGTTGGTTCGATCTTGAGGATTGTCTGGAGATATAGGTTGTATTCTCCGGTCTCTTCATTATAGTTGAAGTAATTAGGGGTAAATACAGATTGGTATTCATGCTAGTGGTCATTGTCCCAATAAGTCTTGTATACAGTTATGAACTGTTGTAAGTTCATCAGCAAGGTTGGCGGTGTGATCAGGGTTGGTAAAGATCCTTGGCTTGAGGTCATATTAGCATCAGAGAGATTATTATCTTCTGCTTTGTCTTCATCGAAGTGGATTATATTATAGATGTCCTTCATAGTATATCCAACTTGGGGCATTTGCAGGATGTGGTCGTCGAGGTGCGGGAAGGTTCTGTCTGTGGTCTGGACATATTCGAGATACTTGTGGTTGAGTTCTTGTATTATGTCATCAATTTGGCCATAGGACAGAGTAGCAACTATTTCGCTGGTAGTAACTCGGAGGCAGGGAATAAAGGTGCTGTACTTGTAAAAGAGTTCTCTATGTTTGCGGGTGATAAGCTTCTGGTGTTGAGACATCTGGGTAATGTCTGTGTCATAGTGGTGTTCGACCATATCTTCTAGGAGTCAGCCAATCTAGTAGTAGCTTGAGATTTATCTGATTTGGTGGGCCTTATTAAGCATGTTCAGGGCATTTCATCGGGCTTCCACGAAGTAGAGGGGTGCTAGACTATGGATATTCATGAGGGGCAGAAGGAGTGTGGCTTAATTGAAAATGGTATTCCAAATGTTAGCATGGATGCAGATATAGATCTCAGTGGTCATATTTGTGTGTTTGGAAGTATGGTTGTTATTTGTTTTGGTTCTCTGTTTCGATGTGTCTCGGTGCTTGGTATATATGTATTTGGTCCTAATTAGTAAGATTCCATTTATGTGAATCTTGTATTCTGTGACTTCATATTGACTCAGCTTTGTGTACTGTGACTTTGGTTTGACTCAGCTTCATGATCATACAGATGATTTCCAGATTTGTTCAGAGGTCACGTGTAATTTCGGTAGCTTGTTCCAAGGGTGATGTGTAATTTTGGTAGCTTGTTCCAAGGGTGATGTGTGATTTCGGTAGCTTGGAGGTTGTGTCTTACACATACAGTTGCTAAGTTAAGTATAAGTTATTTCTTATAACTATAAGATCAGATAACTACTAATTATAATGCTATACTGTATTAAGAATTAGTTTTAGACATTATGATCAAATATCTATCTTCTAATTATTTCTAATTCAGATTATATATCACATTATAGAAAATATACTCTACTCAGATTTATAAAAAATACTTCTGAACTTTCTGAAATTATTTAAAACTATTCTGAATACTGTTTTAAAAATATTTTAACCTTCTTTTTAAGAGATTTAACTGAGTTTAAATATCTTGAAAATTATCAACTTCAGCTTCAAGATATAAGTTTAATAATAACTAACCTTTTCTCTAAGAAATAAAAAGATCAATTACAATTTATATGTATGTAATCTAATAAAACAAATGATGGTTTATTATCAAGATTAAGGTTTAGGCCATATATATATATATATCTAGTTAACTTTGATAGTGCAACAGATATAGGGACTGGCTTGGGGAAAGGTAGAAGACCCATAAAGAAATAAAGTGTTCAACGATCACATAATCTGGTGACTAGTCACATGATCCTTGGCCCATGTTGGGAAATTGGCACTGTTCGTATTTGGGGCGCACCAACATGCTCCGTCTTGCCATGACTGACACCACACTCAACTGTCTCGTTCTGGGCGAGGATCCTGATAACAAAACATTTGATCTCGACATCGCCAGGAGCAAGACGATCAACAAACTCAAGGAGGCTATTAAGGAGAAGATTCAGCTCGATTACACCGCCAAAGACCTCACTCTCTGGAAAGTCGACATCTCTCTCGACGTGCCAAACAACCAGTTAACAGCTCTGCGGGGCAATCTCGCAAACATCAATTTAGCGAATCATCTAAATGGCATACATTTACCTCCTGCTCAGCCTATCTCATTCTACTTCACCAACCAGCCAGCCGTGATGCGTCTTAATGTTGTCATTGAACTGCCAACTGGTACATAATGATTGTACTTTTTCTCACACGTCCAGTGTTCCATCCATCTGCTCACCCATTAATTCATGCCTCCTCTCTTTTCTATCTCTTTTGCCCTGTTCGTCAATTGCTCTCTGTCACCATCAGCAGATCCCCAAGGTATGTATTTCGTTGTTCCTTTTTGCTATTCTCCTTGGTTTCTATCCTGACTTTGACTTCGACGTACTCATCGATTTTCGGCAAGCGGTGGCGTAAAAGGACATATCCTAACTCGTTTCGAAACCACTCTCTTACTCTTACATTTCTTTCCGCTCGCACCAATGCTACACTTCTTTCGTCGCCATTTCATTTCTTAACCGTTCACTCTTGCTCTTTTGCAACTTTTGCCTCCCTCTTTCCATTGCCAACTAAGGTACGCATTTGAATATATCATGCGCCTCTTTCTACGTTCTATTTAATTCGGCAAACATGTAAACCTCATTTTTTTCCTCATTTTCTTAACGGCCCACTCTTTCTATTTCATTTTTGATTTGCGTTTCGCTTGTCTGTCCGTCCATCCACTCCGACTATTCCAGGTAATATATATAATTGTTATAATTATTCTGGAAAACCAAACTTTTTGAAAGTCGGCGAACGGCTTGCTGTTTCCTTATTATTATTATTATTATTATTATTATTATTATTTGTTGTTGACGTCGTTCCTCGAGAGAGGGAGAAACCCAAAAAA
>RBNI01002785.1:0-17533 GCA_003990745.1 Jimgerdemannia flammicorona | reverse complement strand
TTTTTTGGTATCTTATAGCTTAAAGGTAGATTAAAGACAGGTTTGTGTCAGGTTAAATATAGATCAGGGTCAGGTCATATATATTTCTTAGGTCAGGTCACATATATTTCTCAGGTTGGGTTAAAGATAGATTACATATAATTCCAGTTCAGGTTAAAGATAGGTGATATATATTTTCAGATCAGATTAAAGATGAGTGATATTTAATTCCAGATTGGATTAAAGATAAGTAATGTATTATTCTGGGTTGAGTTAAAGATGGGTGACATATATTTCTGGATTGGGTTAAAGATGGGTGATGTATATTTCTAGGTCAGGTTAAAGACAGATAATATATAATTCTGAGTCAGGTTAAATATGTATATGGGTCAGCTCAGGTTGTGATATACTAATGATCTAGGAGAAGACATCCTAGCTCTCATCAGATATATAACCCACCAAGGATACTGAAGATACTTATACACATTAGAATGATGACTAAAGGATTATCTGAGAACAGACTATCTTTTAGTGGGGGCTGATATGATGAGCAACAGAATTATACTGCCAAATTCATAAATTAGTCATATATCATATCTAGTATACTAAGCAACCAAGATTGCTTTACTGTGCCAACTTGTATATTTAACCAGAGATATCAGAAATAGTATATTTACCTGTACTCTTAAGGTATATTGTACCCTCAAGATACACTGTACCCTCCAGGAATACTTGCCATAGATAGCAATTTATAATTAGTAATATAGTAACCAGGTAGTAACTATAATATATAAATTACCCCAGAGACAAGAGTGAATAAACCTCAGTCTGAATTCAAAGCAAAAGATAAGTCTGCCTATTATACTTTAAGGGATATACCTACTAAAAGCCACTTGATCTAGGAAGGATTGCAATACTTAAGAGAAATATCTGCTCTACAGCTATTGCTAGGAGATTGTGAGCTTTGCCATTTCTACTCTAGTCTACTTTCCAATATAAAGAAGAGTTTGTTACATTTTTAGTTTGCTTGCCAGATAAGCCTGAAGAATCCAAGTTTGCCATCAAGTTTAAGGAAGAACTTTACTGCTGTTTCTAAGTTATCCATATTTACAGAGAGCCTACTATAAGGAACCTTGCCACAAGCCAGTCTCTTGATGCAATTTTGCAGTAATCCATTCATGTAAACAAAGCCAGTCTTTGATATAACTTGTCAAGAATCTGCCTTCTGAGTTACCCAAGTTATTTGCAACATCCAAGTTATCTGAGTTATCCATAACATCCAAGTTATCCAAGTTATAGAATTATCCATCTTCTGAGTTATTTGAGTTATCCACACCATCTGAGTTATCCATATATTCCTAGTGAGAAGAATCTGTGCCAGTATAATTCCCAGTAAGCCAATTTAGGAGAATCTATGCCAAATTGAGTTATCCACTAGAAATCACATACTTTTGAAGATCACCACACTACATAGAGATCATCATGCTACACAAAGAGATTGTTATGCAGAAATTGTATATTTTTGGAGATTGCTATGCCACATATACAGAAATTACCACTATATCTAAAGAACCATCCCAATAAAGAAATTGACATACAAATCACTCACAGATATCCAGCTTTGACTATTATACTACTAAATACTAAGAAAATTTTATTGCTTTTAACAAAGTAACTGGGGGCTCAAGCTAAACTACATCAACTCCCAATCTTGTAATTTGCCTCTATTGAGTCAGGTACATTACAGTATTCATATACTTTGGCATAGCTCATGTAGTTCTAATATTATCATCAAGAGCTTGTTGGTATATCCTAATAATTTCCCAATTCTGAACAAGTTTCTTACTAAAAATTTGAACACTTTTTACTCTTTGTAGAGGTAGAGAATCTCTTGTTATTGGAGAATTCACCACTATCTTCATCTTTGATCTCCATTATCCTTGGCTTAGGCTTGGATATATATAGTAGTTGAAAATAATTTTAATTGACTACTGGAGAGGTGGATGATGGTTGCACTGGTTGCTATATTTATATTAGCTAGGATATAGAGGTTTTGATCAGTACTTCCATATGGATCTCTGAATTATTTTCTTTTTCTCTGAACTATACATCATGTAATATAACTATATATCACTTATATGGATCCCATAGTTGATACACTTTGCTGGAGTATCCAAGAAGTATATACTTACTTATCTTGAATTTGAATTTATCCCAGATAGCATTACTTTTGTTGAGGATATATACCTCATAACCAAATATACATAGTGTGATGAACCAGGATGTACCACCTGAATTATACCTTAGCCAGATGATGCAAACAATTAGCCAGATGACATGAATACCCAGTATAGTAACCAGCAACCATTGCTGTGGAAACTGTATAAATAGCCAGACTACCAGATAAGGTATATCTGTGCAGGACCTGTATACCTGTGCCGGACCTATACACTTGTGCTGGACCTGCACAACTTGCCATAGATAGCAAATCTATAGTTAGCCACATAGTAACCAGATAGCAACCAACTTGTATAAATTACCCCAGAGACAAGAGTGAATAAACCTCAGTTCCGAAATACAAAGCAAAAGACAAGTCTGCCTACTACACTTCGAGAGATATGCCTGCCAAAAGCCACTTGATCCTAAAGGAATTGGATTGCAATACTTAGGAGAAATGCCTGCTCTACAGCCACTACTAAGAGATTGTGAGCTTTGTCCCTTTCCCACTCCGGTCCACTTTCCGATACAAAGAATGAGTCTGTTTTCAAGAGAAGTCCGCTACGTTTTGGTTCACTTGCCAGATAAGCCTGAAAGACTTTCGCCCTTCTGCCGCATTCCCAGAAGCCTGCCTTTCTTGTACAAGCCAGTTTCCGATGCAACTTCGCAGTGGAGCCAGTCTATGACATAACCCCGCACAAATGAAGCCAGTCTTTGATGTAACTTGCCAAGAATATGAGTTAATTCCCAGTTAAGCTGCCATTTTCAAGAAGTCCACCAATTCAGGAAGAATCTGCATCATCTGCTGTTTTTGAGTTATTCGTATTCCCAGTTGAAGCCGCCGATTCAGGAAGAATCTGTGACATCCAAATAATCTGTGCCACCTGAGTTATTATTCTCAGAAGAGTCTGATTCACGACATCCGAGTTATCTGAGTTATCTGAATTATCCGCCGCCAAGTTATTTGTTGTTCCCAGTGAGCCCGGTACAGAAGGAACCGTACCAGTACAATTCCCAGTGAGCCAAATCGAGTTACCCGCCCAATTATTAGAATGTCCTGCATAAGGAACCCGCTGTGCTACACAAGGATCATCGCACAGAAATCACATAAGGAGAACCGCCAAATTGCCAGACTGTCATACATACTTTTGAAGATCGTCATGCTACACAAAATCGCAGCATTCTCAGTTGACCCAAATTAGGAACCCGTCACGCTACACATGAATTCTGCCAAACACAGATCACCGCCACACCCAGAGAACTGTCCCAATAAGGAAATTGCTAGAATCGCTCGCAGATATCCAGTTTTGACTATTATACCACCAAACACCAAAGACCTCAGGAAATCTTAGAATATTTTGTTACTTTTTGACAAAGTAACTGGGGGCTCAAGCCAAACTACATCAACCCCCAACCTTGTAATTTGCCTCCATTGAGCCAGCACGTTACATTTGGGGGCTCAACTGGGAAGATTTCAAAATCAACATGACTTTTCAGCTCACAAGAACCCACAGTCAAACTGGATACATTTGACCCAACACTAACCTCTGCTACTACAAGAGAACCAGTTATCACCAGCATCTGGACAGAAAGAGAAGTAATTACTTCGAGACTTGCCAATTACCCAGTATCAGAAGGATCCCAACCAGAACCAGAAGGCAGTACAGCCCGAAATCCCCAACCAGATCAACCAGACAATACAGATAGCCCTGTTAGAGATTTCGAAGAACTTGCACAAGAACTAGAAGATCTTATCACACGAACCCAACACTTTACAGCCAGACAACCCTCCCCAGCCCCACCAATCTCATCAATAGAACCCTTACCACAACCCCTTGAAGGACTGGAAGTAGCCCCTACAAGATTACCTAGGCCTATTCCACTCTGCCCAAGGACCAGAACACTATCCTCAGAATACCCAAGCACCCCCATCTCCAGTGAAAGCTCAGAAAGTGAATCAGAATCCGAATCCGAACCTGAACCAGAATCAGAAGAAAGTGACGAAGAAATGGCCACTTCATTGCCAACCTTTGCAGGATACCCAGAGGAAGACCCCAGAGAATTCCTTAATGGAATTGAAGGAATTGCAGCCTTGAGAAACCTCTCAGATGAAAGAAAAATTGCCATCTACAAAGCCCAGCTCAGAGAGCCAGCCAGAGGAATTTTCCATCAAACAGCAAACAACTGAGATTCAGAACTAGCAAGACAGATACAAGCAGCAATGTCTGACGAGCTAGAATATGAGGCCATGGTCCACTGGCTCATCGAAAAATATGCAGAAAACGAAACCTGCCACAAGGCTCAGGAATCCATCATGGGAATGAAGATGAATCTTGGAGAATCACCCAGAGCCTTCTTCACAAGAATTCAGAAGAGAATGCATTCTGCCAGGTTCAATGCCACCAACCAAGACATCATAGGTCCAATGACCTTCATGAATGGAATTCCCCCAAACATTGCTCAGCATGTCTGCACCCTAGACATCAGAAGATCCGAGGAACAAGTAGATGCAGCCCAAGGATACTTTGATGTCAGACGAGGAACTACTTGGAGTGATCATGACAGAAAAGAAGAGAAGGAAGACATCCTGGTCAAAGCCCTACAAGGACTCCTTCAAGGACAAGAAAGATCCGAAGAAAGAAGGCCAGCCAAAGAAGGAAAGAAGGACAGAAGCGAAATCCAAGACCTTAGCTCCAAACTGGACCGATTGGTTGGACAGATTGAAAAACTCACCATATGTAAAAATCGGAGCTACCAGGACAACAGAGCATACCCATCACAGAGGAGCCAAGGTTACCCACCAAGAGATAACAGGAATTACCAGCAAGAAGAAAGAAGGTACCCTGCCCGAGACAGAGCCCAAGTCCAATGCTTCCACTGTGGACAATTCGGACACTATACCACCAAGTGTGACAACAAAAGAAGTGACTGAAGGGACTCAGAACCACCGAACCGAAGGAATGACACTTAGTACAAGAAGACTGAAGCCCATCCTGTTGAAGATTTCGAAGAAGCAAGCAACAGTGAAGACTACAGTGACCTAGACTTGTACCCCACCAAGGTTAGCACCCGAAAAACAGTTTACCCAGCAGAGAAAAGGAAGAGACCTGTGGGAAGGCCATCCAGAAATGTCAGCAGAAGAATGATCCAGGAAGAAGATGAAGAGCATGAGAAAGAACAGATAGACACACCTCCCTGAACTCCCTCACCATTTGTGCCCGAAACAAATGAGTTGCCACCAGAAGATGAAGAAATGGAACAAGAAGAATGGAGACCTGCTGTTTCAAAGCCCAAGAAGAAGTACACTCCAAAGACCATGCCTAGAGACATTTACAATGAAGCATGGCAGAAGATTCAAGAAGCCAAGATGGAAGTCCCTCTCCTACAGTTCTTGTAACTGATACCAGCTGGAGTTTGAAACAAATTGCTGAGAACAACAAGGTCCAGCACCGGCCGAGTCCCAATCCCACAGCAAGAACCAGCTTCCATCCCTGTTCAAGCAGCTGAGAGACATGTCAGCACCTACTTACATGGAGATATTGGAGGACAAAAAGCAAAAATCCTTATAGACACAGGAGCAGCTGTCTGTGTCATTGCCAAACGATTCCTGGACACCCTCCAATGGCCCATTGATGGACCATCCAACCTCAGCATCATAGTAGCAGATGGAGCCCGAACTCAATCTCTTGGAGAAGTACAAAATATCACTATTTCTCTGGGACACATTCAGTTCTCTATTCCCAAAGCTGTTGTCACAGAAGCTGTCACCTATGACATGATCCTTGGCACCAACTGGATAAAGGAAATGAATGCAGTTGTTGATATCGGCCAACAAGTACTCAAGTTTGACTACTGAGGCAAGAAGTACAGAGTTAAGGTGACCAGCTATGAACAATCAAAGAAGAAGAAGAAGGTCACCATTCAGGAAGAGTATGCCAGTAGTGAAGAATCTACTACAGAAGAAGAGGAATAGTCTGAAGATGGAAATGATCCCAGACTCAATCCCCGAATCAACCTGGTGGATGATAGACCAGAAGACAATGTGTGGGCTAAGAATACCATCCCTATCACCATTGGAGCCATTGCAGGAGAAATCAAAGGATGCCCTACATACCTCAAGAGACACAGGTGTCCTGAGCACTCCTCCAAGATTATGGGAACAAGGAAATCGCCTGGCACAGCCTGCCCAGAGTGCAGAAGAAAGAAGAAGAAATGCAGACATGTTCCAGAAATACCTGCAACTGAAGCTGCAGAAGTACAAGTGATTTGGAATCAAGAATCATCCGAGGAAGAAGAAACTTCTGACCAAGAAGTTCCTGAACAAGAAGCACCCAATGAAGAAGAGGTCCCTGAACTCATTCCCTGAGATGATCCTCGCTAGACACCACCTGAAAACAATGACCCTTGGAATATAGAAGAAGGACCCAGTACAATCACCATCATTCCCAAGAAAGAGACTCACCAAGAGAAAGCTTTTCGGCTAGGAAGATGTCCACACCAAATGGTCTTCCACTCTCCCCAAGACTACTGCTATCAGTGTCATTTGTTGGACCAACAAGAAAGACAGAGACTCCAGAGACCAGAACCCCCAACTACTCTTGCACAGTCCACTACCTTCCAGGAAGTCACTACAAAATTACAAAGTCGATTTAGGGGACAAGGTTTTTTCACCTGAACAGAGATATACCCCTTGTCTACCCTTCCACCAACCTATGATCAAGATGGATATCAGTTTCCAAGACAGCAAGAGATAAATAGCAAGAAACACCATTTTCAAGCAATGGGATATTGCAACCATGGGAAACACCCTGACTGCCAAGACTGCAGACATCAGAAGATTCATCTCAGCTATGATGTTGCAGTGCATACTTTGAAGAAAGGAGATGACTGGAGCCAGATCAGAAAAAGCCAGATTCGAAAAAGCCAGACCAAGAAGCCAGGAAGAAGAATCCTCAAGATCTACGATTTGGGAGAAGATATCCTAGCTCTCATTAGACATGCTACCTGCCAAGGATGGGCAGAAGATGCTGCCAACTTCATGGAAGCCCTAGACCCTACAGGAAGAAGGGGAATTAATTACCTCCGAGACCCTTCTACTGGAGCCAGATGGCCACACCTCAACCTCAGAGCTTGGAGGCTCTCTGCTAGTGGAGCTTCAGCCCTAGGAAAGCCCAAACTCAGCAAGGATATTGCCCAGTATGTCCTGCTGCACCCAAAAGCCAAACCCCCAACCAAAGCCCACCCAGAAGATGTAGGATATGATCTTCACAGCCTGGAGGATGAATCTATCAAGCCTGGAAAGACCTTCATGGTCAGAACTGGACTAGCTATGCAGCCACCCCAAGGAGCTTATATTCAATTGACCTCAAGGTCTGGACTTGCCAGACAAGGGATAACTGTAGAAGGAGGAACTATTGACCCTAGATATACAGGCAAAATCAAGGTTATCCTACACAACAGCAGTGCAGAATGGTACCGAATTATTAGAGGACAGAAGATTGCCCAAGCAGTCTTCATGAAGGTCAAGACCCCACAGTTACAGGAAGTCTCCAAACTAACTAAAGGAACAAGACAAGAAAAGAGATTTGGAAGTTCAGACAAGAAGGAGGTACATCTCCTTCAAGTCAACTACCTCAAGAGGAATGTTCCCCAGCAAGTGTACTGCCAACCAGTCAGACTACACAAGAATCTCATCTTGGAGCCTGGAGAACAAACTACCTTCGAAATCTTTGCACCACCTGACCCCAGAAATCTCTTCTTTGAACCCAAAGAAGATATCCCACACCTAGACATAGAGGGACACACATTCCCTGACAAGATGAATCCAGTACACTCCCAAGGAACCAACCAAAGCTGGGAGACCATCATTTTGCTGAAAGGAACCATCATAGGACATCTGGTGCCTTTTCTCAACCGAACTCATAGGGAAGTTTATGAACTAAACCTATTGGGAAATGGCAAAAGATCTCAGAAGAAAGGAAAGGCCCCTCTGCGACCCAGGAGATAGTGAAGCCTTCCACAAACATTGGAGAAGAATTAACACCTCAACAACAGCAACAACTAGTAGAACTTCTCAACAAATATCAAGATATCTTCACCACCGATTATGGCAACCTGCCATACAATCCATCATATCACTACAGCATAAATACAGGAAGTGCAACACCCATCCGGCAGAAACCCTATAGAATACCCCATCACTTGAAAATGTTCGAAAAGGAGCACATCCAAGAACTCTTAGACAATGGAGTCATCCGACCCTCCACCAGCCCCTGGGCCAGTCCTATACTTATTGTACCCAAGAAAGGAGGATGGAGACTCTGTGTGGATTACAGAAAACTCAATTCAGTTACTGAAAAGGATGCCTATCCTTTGCCCAGGATCAATGACCTTTTAGATCAGTTACAAGATGTCAGATACTTCAGCAGTATGGACCTCTTTGCAGGATTCCACGAGATCCCCATGGACCCTAAGGACATTCAAAAGACAGCCTTCCTTACTCTAGGAAAACTGTTTGAGTACCTCCGAATGCCCTTTGGACTCTGCAATACACCCCCTACTTTCCAGAGGATGATGAATTCAGTCTATTCCCCTTTAATTCACCACTGTCTGATTGTATACATGGATGATTCCAACATCTATTCAGCAAATTTTGAAGAGCACCTGTACCACTTAGAGGAATTCTTCAAGCTCACCCGCAAAAACCACTTGAGACTAAATGCAAAGAAATGCTACTTTGGGAAACAGAAACTCGAATTCCTTGGATTCATGGTTTCAAAAGAAGGAACTCATGCAGACCCAAAGAAAACCAAGAAGATTAACAATTGGCCAGTACCCAAGACTCCAAAGAAAACACTATCATTCTTGATGCTAGTATCCTACTACAGAAGGTTTATCAAAGATTTTGCCCAAATTGCTGCCCCAATCCGAATTCTTCTCAAGAAAGGAGTGCCATTCAAATGGACAGAATCACAGGAAAAAGCCTTCAGAGAACTTAAGAACCGCATGACTACAGCACCAATCCTTGTGCGCCCCAATCTACAGAAGCCATTCATCTTGTATACAGATGCCTCTAAAGATGGCCTCGGAGCAGTTCTAGCCCAGGAAGGACCTGATCAACAGCACCATGTGATAGCTTATGCAAGCAGAGCTACCAATCAGCAGCAGATAAACTATGGTAGCACCAAACTGGAATGCCTTGCAGTCATATGGGCGGTCACCCTATTCAAGCATTACCTCATTGGAAAAAGGTTCACCCTGATTACAGACCATGCAGCCCTCAAATGGTTATTCAACCGCAAGGAACCTGCCGGAATCCTAGCCCACTGGATCCTTATCCTTCAGGATTACAAAATCACCATCATCCACAAAGCAGAGAAAGCTCACAACAATGTTGATGTACTTTCCCACCAGCCCCAATAAACCAGAAGAAGGGTGTCCTGAGAAACTACACCCTAAAGGAAGCTCCTCCGACCATCAAGGCACAAGAAGATCTCATCCGAAAAGAACATCAGAAAGCCCATCAAGGACAGACAAGCACAGAAGACAAGATTCGAAAACTGTATCAACATTGGCCTCACCTCAGAACTCAAGTCCAAGATATCATCCAGAAATGTGACACTTGCCAGAAGTACCAAGGAAAGAAGAACTATCAAGCTCCTTTGCAACCGATTCCCCCACCCACTCACATCTTTCAGAGATGGGGAGTAGATGTAATTAGACCTCTACCGGTTATACCAAGAAGAAGCAAATACATCCTTGTATTTGTAGAACATCTGACCAAGTAGCCTGAGGCTTTCCCAATGGAAATTGCAGATGCCTTAACCATTGTAGGCCTCCTCCATGGACTCACACTCAGATATGGACCCCCAGAAGAACTCATCTCTGATCGAGGCACAGAATTCATCAACAACATAATCATAAGTTATGCCTGAATTCACAAGATCTACCTCAAAAGAACCACATCATACCACCCCCAGACCAATGGCATGACAGAGAGAATGAACCAGACCATCAAGAAAGGACTTGCCCGAGTCAACCCTACCAATTGGGACCTCTGCTTACCTGAGATCTTATGGGAAATTCGGAACACCCCTGCCACATCTACCAAACAAAAGCCATTCGAAATGATGTTTGCCAAGAGAACCAGAACTGCTGACCATGAGAATCTTGAAGACCTCCTCAAGAAGGCAGAACAGTTATGAAATCAAGCCCAAGGACAGATTATCAAAGCCCAGGAAAGACAAAAGAAGTACTATAACCAAAAACAGAAGGATCAGGAGATCAAGATTGGAGATCAAGTCCTAGTTTGGAGAAGCATGATTGAGACAAACTTTGCCGCCAAACTAGAACTGAAATGGGAAGGATCTTATCTTGTACACAACATCAGAGGAACCAGCATCTATTTAAGAAGCATGGATAGACGAACCCTCAGAATACCAGTACACATCAACCACCTCAAGATATACCTTTCCCCACATCATGAGTCAGAGAATTGACAACTGCCTCCAGACCCTTATCCTCAGCTCATTTCAATCACTGCCAGTTCCCCTACTCCAATTCAGAGAAGTCAATGGGAACACTCTCCAGAAGATCCAGATTCATCAAGAGAATCTTATCCTGGCCAGATGATTGCTACAGGTCCATCAACTTCAGGCCCATTATGCAATTGGAGAACAATTGCAGAACCTCCCAGTCCCAGAACAAACATATATCAGAAATACTACAGAGTTATTAAGAAGAGATGTTACTGCTGCCGACAGGCTCTACACCCTCTACAAGTGAAACTCTGCAGCTCTGATGCAAGCACAATTCTCCTGGTATGATACACGAGGAATGAACCTAGCCACCTACCTGAGCATTGTCAATACTGTTGAGATCTTATTCCCAGAAGAAGAAGAGGAACCCTTGGAATGGAGTGACCATAGTACAGATGACAAAGATGATGGAACAGGTATTGATGCAGAAGATGCTTACCCACACTGGGATGATGACTAAAAGATAGTCTGGGGACAGACCATCCTTTAGTGGGGGCTGATGTGATGAACCAGGATGTACCACCTGTATTATACCTTAGCCAGATGATGCGAACAATTAGCCAGATGACATGAATATCCAGTATAGTAACCAGCAACCATTACTGTGGAAACTGTATAAATAGCCAGACTACCAGATAAGGTATATCTGTGCAGGACCTGCACACCTGTGCTGGACCTGCACACTTGTACTGGACCTGCACAACTTGCCATAGATAGCAAATCTATAGTTAGCCACATAGTAACCAGATAGCAACCAACTTGTATAAATTACCCCAGAGACAAGAGTGAATAAACCTCAGTTCCGAAATACAAAGCAAAAGACAAGTCTGCCTACTATACTTCAAGAGATACATCTGCCAAAAGCCACTTGATCCTAAAGGAATTGGATTGCAACACTTAGGAGAAATGCCTGCTCTACAGCCACTACTAGGAGATTGTGAGCTTTGCCCCTTTCCCACTCCGGTCCACTTTCCGATACAAAGAATGAGTCCATTTTCAAGAGAAGTCTGCTATGTTTTGGTTCACTTACCAGATAAGCCTGAAAGACCTTCACTCTTCTGCTGCATTCCCAGAAGCCCACCTTTCTTGCACAAGCCAGTTTCCAATGCAACTTCACAGTGGAGCCAGTCTATGATGTAACCCCGTGCAAACGAAGCCAGTCTTTGACGTAACTTGCCAAGAATCCGAGTTAATTCCCAGTTAAGCTGCCATTTTCAAGAAGTCTGCCGATTCAGGAAGAATCCGCATCATCTGCCATTTTCGAGTTATTCGTATTCCCAGTTGAAGCCGCTGATTCAGGAAGAATCCACGACATCCGAATAATCTGCGCCACCTGAGTTATTATTCCCAGAAGAGCCCGATTCGCGACATCCGAGTTATCCGAGTTATCTGAATTATCCACCACCAAGTTATTCGTTGTTTCCAGTGAGCCCAGTACAGAAGGAACCATGCCAGTACAATTCCCAGCAAGCCAAATCGAGTTACCTGCCCAATTATTAGAATGTCCCGCATAAGGAACCCACCATGCTACACAAGGATCATTGCGCAGAAATCGCATAAGGAGAACTGCCAAATTGCCAGACCGTCACGCATACTTTTGAAGATCGTCATGCTACACAAAATTGCGGCATTCCCAGTTGACCTGAATTAGGAACCCGTCATGCTACACATGAATTCTGCCAAACACAGATCGCTGCCACACCCAGAGAACCATCCCAATAAGGAAATCGCTAGAATCGCTCACAGATATCTAGTTTTGACTATTATATCACTAAACACCAAAGACCTCAGGAAATCTTAGAACATTTTGTTGCTTTTTGACAAAGTAACTGGGGGCTCAAGCCAAACTACATCAACTCCCAACCTTGTAATTTGCCTCCATTGAGCTGGCACATTACAATAGATGTGATATATCTGACTTAGATCTGCTCTACAGTTCTTCAGAAGTAAGATCATCATCTATTATTGTCAGAATCCTTACTTAGTAATTAAGAAATATATTAATTATATATATATACTGCAGTATTTATAGCTTTGGTCCAATAAGAATATGATAATCTAGTGACATTGATCATTATATATATTATTTCTACAGCTGTATGGTTAAATCACTTAGTCATACTATTTTGTTGAGGCATATAGAGAGCCATTATTTGATAGGTTATGTCATGTTTTGTCAGAAACTGATTAAATGTGTAGTTGATGTATTCACATCTATTATCTGATTATATAGTACATATTCTACATCCAGTTTCATTTTCAGAAATTGCTTTGAATTCTTTGAATTTATCCAAGACTTTACTCTTCACTGATAGGAAATATACATATACCTTATATATATAATTGTTGATAAATATTAGAAAATATCTCTTGCCAAAGTGTAACAGAGTATATATTGGCTGCATATATCCATATGCACAAGATCAAGGATCTCTGATATGTACTTTAATCATTCTTTGAATAGTCACTAGGATGTTTTATTTGTAGTACAATCCTTGTAGAAGAAATTGTCATATACATATATATGCACTGGCAATCTATTGATGGATCCACTTCTTATTATTTATTTGAGGCTTATTTTGCCAATATGCCCTAAGTATTGATACCATATATTGGATGTATCAGGTATAGTTATTATGTATGTAGAGGCTTTTGTACTATTTAGTATACTATTTATTATATATATAAAGATTGCTATATTTTGAGGCTATCATTAATCTCTTATTGTTATGTGAATTATATATTATTGTATCTTTTGAATGTATATGTATCTCTTTGTTGCCATGGGTTATTATTTTGCCTATATAGAAGAGGTTCTTTTTTATCTCTGGAGCATATAGTATATCTACAAGAGTAGCTGTGGCTTGACAATATTTCTGTAGAGATATATGCTGACATTTCCCTTTCCTTGAGCATAGATGATATTATTATCTCTCAACTTGATGAATACAAGGTATTCAAATAGTTGATATGTAGAGAACTATTCTTTGTATAGTATTATATATTATATGGCTCTAGAATCTATTAATCAGACATTATTGTCATCAGCTGCATTTGCTGCATATTCAGTAGATATATGGTTGGTGGTTTTTCTATCTATATTGCTGGCAGTATTTATGTTATCACTTTTCATCAGTCTAAAAGTGTTTCACTAACCAGTACTTGTAAATGATAAGTTAGTGGATTTGACACTAAATTCCATGCTGGCAGAACTGGCAGAACTGGTGCTAGTGATAGATTTGACAGAATTTTTCAATCCAAAAGTGTCATTCTTATCAGGCTTCATAGATGTGAAGAGACTGGTGGCTTGCACAAAAAATAGATTACTGCTTTTATCAGTTTCAGTAGTATTTGTATTACCACATTTCTCTCAATAGTTTCTACTACTTTTATGTTACCAATACTGACTTTTTCTATACTTGTTTTCACTGCTTTCCTTGTCATTCTCTCAGTGATAACATTAGTGCTTTCTATGTCCATACTTACTGCAGTATTTGCAATAACCATCATATTTAGTTAATTGGCTGTTATATTGTTGAGCTTGAGTTTGGATTTGTTGGCTTTGTTGACTATACCTTTGACCTTATTTAGTGCTACATCTATGAAATCTATAGAATGTCCTTTTATCATTATTTTCTTTGATACTATTACCTTGGTACATTTTCTCATTCATAAGACTCATTATTATATAGCAGTAGTCCAAAAGGCTGCCACTCTTATATATGGCTATAATGATAACATTATATATATCCAGAAGTCTCCTTGTGAGTATTATAATCTTATCTTTATTATTAATGCAATTCATAGACATACTGAGGGAATTCACTTGATTTACCAGATTATTGACATGACTGGTATATTTATGAATACTTTTCTTGAGCTTCATTTAAAGATTAAATAGCTGAGATTTCAGGTAGAATCTATTTGATAAAGATGCTTGTACATGATGATTGCATAGAACTTCTCATACCTCATTGGTCATATTTAGATGTATTATAAGCTTTATTTGTGAATTCAACAATGTAAATATAATCTTACATAATACTTGGTAATCATTTGCAGAGTCATAATCTTAGATCTGTACTTGTGGCTTTATATACTCTACCAAGCCATATTCATTAAAGAGATTTGTCATATAGAATATCCAGATAGTATAATCTTTTCCATCAAAGATTGGGATAGACCTCTTGACTATATTTATGCTCATAATGTAGACTGCTCCTATCACCAGAATGCTCATAGTTAGTATATCCATATTGCTTATATTGCTAGACTGGTCATCTGACATTTCTAGCATATATTGTATAGTATATATTTATGAGATATTTTTGCTATAGCTACTTAATATTAGTGGGGCTTATAATCTTTGTTAAAAAGAGGGACATTTTTATTGAGTTTGTATAAGATACATATTTTACATATTACTGATAGATAACATAAGACTGATGAAATTACCAATTATATATTGATATATTGAGTTGCTATCTTAATAAAAATAAAGTAGTATTCTTATTACAAAACTCTCAGATCTGATATATTAATCATTTTGAGCCTGATTAACTTAAGATATAAGTATAGTACTTCTATCAGTACAAGAGCCTAAAAGTAATATCTAAACTTTGCTATAACAGATAATTGGAACTCAGTATTTTTTTACAAAAACTCAGAACTTAGAGCTGATAGTTAGTTTGATTATCTATGATATATTAATTCTATTAGTATATAGTTTTATTATATATATCTCTGAATATCTCTAATAAAGAAAAGTATAAATATTCTGAAATAATCTCATATAGATAACTTACTCTAAATATGAGTATTCAGCAATAATACTGAGAATAAACCAAGAATAAAATTATCACTGTTATTCTTATAACTATTGAACACTAATAGAATTCTACCAAACTACTCTCTATTAACATATAAATCTCTGGAGATCTAGATCTAAATGAAGCCTAATAATATTTTAGAAGAATCCAATATTTCCAGACTTTCTACTATTAATAAGAGTTAAAGAAGTACTATAAGATAGGATACCTTATCTGTCAATAAGCTACTCTCAGTACTGCTAAATAATAAATTTATCTTTTTATTGACAACTATACCTATATTATTACCAAAAGACTCTATATTCTTTTCTATATCTAACCCCAAGTCCTCAACTACCTCTATAGTATATCTCCTAAGAATATTGTTAATTTGAGTAATGAATAATAGATTGATATTATTTTTAAGTAGTCCAGTATACTGTTCTTCAGTTTGATGAGTACCTAGAGTTTAGTACTGAGTTTAATAAGTAGGCTTAGATAAATAAGAGAAGGATGTAATGAATCATTACATATCTATAAGCTACTGGAAATTTCAATAAAAATTCTTATGAAAATTCCAACTAGTAGTTATGGTTATCTAAAATAATATAAATATATATAGACATACCCAGTATACTATATTTAGTTATAGTCTCAAATATGTATAAATACTTTCTATATTGGGTATATTATAACCTCAGCTCTACTTTCCCCAAATATAAGAATAAAGTGGTATTCTTATTATAGAACCCTCAGATCTAACTTATTAATAATTCTAAACCTGATTAATTTAAGATACAAGCACAGTACTTTTATTAGTATAAAAATCTGAAAGTAATATCTGAACTCTACCACAATAGGTAATTGTAACTCGATGCTTTCTTATAAAGATCTAGAACTTAGAACTAATAGTCAGTTTGATTATCTGCAATGTATTAATTCTATTAGTGTATAGTTTTATTATATTATCTATATATGTAACTAGTTCTTAAAATATATAGCAGTTATTAATATTAATCTTATTTACTATCTCTACTATATATATATGCTTAATTTTATCAAGATATTAAAGAGTGAGATACTTATTGACAAGATTCTTAAAAGTAAGAACTATTCTATAAGATATATACTAGTCTTTTTTAATTTCTCTCAGATAAGATCTCTTGTCTATATAGTTCTCAAGTACAAGATCTTTATATTAGTTTAGTACTCTGCTCATTTCCAACCAACTCCAAAAAGTTCAGAATAAAGTAATATTTAGATGAGGTGCTATAAGTACCAAAGTCTGTCTCAGACTTTGCAAACATTATAGAGAACTATGAAGAGTTGGTTTCTTCCCCTTGTCTATTCTTGAACAATCCTTTCTCCTTTCTTTTGTTTGGATTTTTCAGGGGATTTCCTTTCTTTCTTTTGTTTTTCTTCCTGAGTGTCTTCATTGCCCTTCTCCTTTCTCATACCTCTTGCTCATGTGCCAAGCTTCCTGGGCTAAGGGACTTGACAGGAGTCAAAGGGTTCCTTTTATTGAGACTACTGTCTTACATGTCTCAATCACATATATCTGTAGAACTAGAACATGTAATTTCGCATAAGACCATGTCTAAGACCTAAGACACTACAAATAAAGCACGCCATTGCCTTCGAGACGGCAGAAACAACTCTTCACGGTCCTCCACAATGCTCGCAAAGTCTGGGACAGACCTTCGGCGCCTACAGCGCCTCGTTCGTCCGGGATTAGACGGTCGAAAAACTATGCAGAGACACAAACGCAAAAAGATATACGAAAAAATGGTACGCAATGCTAGGTTGTGCAGTACTTCAACATCTGACCAATTCTGTGTGATCCTTATTCGTTTGACAGGATATACAGATGATACCACAAGCCGCTATCAACCATTACACATGATACATGATGCAGTGACTACACCGAAATTCAAAATTCGAAATTCCGCCCATCATGCCACGAGCAAAGGGACTTTACTGACAATACCATAG